>JABUQX010112499.1:0-22500 GCA_015478945.1 Trachelipus rathkii
CTTCTTTTTTGAGATGAATTTCTCTTTCTATTCCTTCTTTCTTCTCTTTCTTCTACTTCTTCTTCTTCATTTTCTTCTTCTTCAATCTTCTCTCTTTCTTCTTTCTTATTTTCTTTTTCTTTACCGTTTCTTCTTCTATCTTTCTTCTTCTATATTCCTTTACACTATCTCCTTACATATTTGGTTACCTACAATGACTCATTTGCTTCAGCTTATTAAACTTCTTTCTTATTCCTTCTTATTTCCCTTACTTTATTCTTCTTCCTATCTCTTTTACTTTCCGTCTCCATTGGCGCACTCGACTGTCTCCCGGTTTCCTGTCGCTTAATACAGTTTTTCCAGCTCCATCTGCCCGGCCCCTCAAGCTGGCTCCCCTACTTCTAATTTACATTCTATCTTAATTCTATTAATATCTATTCTTCTATCCTAATCAAAATTGACTCTATCTCTTTATTACTTCTTATTATTATTATTTATTCTTATTAATTTTTATCTATATTATTATACCTAATTTTTTACATATGCATTATACGCAATCTTACAGATTATATTCAATGAATATTAACTATAATTCCCCATTACAATCTTCGTAGAAATTATCATAATTATTTAGTATTCATTATTATTATTACTATTATTATTATTTTATTTATTATAATAATTATTACTTCATTATTTTACTTTTTCATTAATCTGATTATTTATTGGTCCGTAATCATTACTCGTTTTCCAGTTTTGGAATTCTCTATTTATTATTTCATTCTATTTATTCTCCTTCATTCTTTATATATTATTTATTATTATTCATTATTATTTATATTTATTATATAATCTAATTCTGATAATTTATTTTTATTATCATATCATTTTAGTTATCTATTATGATAAATTCTTATATTATATTTTTCCTTGTTGCATCATATAATTATTATTACTTTAATAAATTTAATGAATTTGATTGAAGGAATTTTTAATAATTATTATTTCTTATTATTTATTAATTATTATAATATTTTAATCTTATTAATTCCATTATTATTTATTTTATATATTATTATTATTATTTTCATTATATTATTTAATTATTATTTATCTATTATTCCTAATTATTATTTATTATTATTATACACTTATTATTATTATTCGAAGTTTATTATTATTATTGCATTATTATTATTATTAATATTTACAATTGTATTTATTATTATATAATTATTATGTTATTTTACTATTTGTTGTTAATTTATAAGATATAATTTATTATTATTAAGTAATTATTAATTCTATTATTTATTATTATTAATTATTAATTAATTATTATTATAATATTATTAATATTATAAATTATTATTAGTTAATTATTAATCTATTTATTCATTATGTATTATATTATTATTATTATTTATTATATTTATTCATTCTATTATTATTATTTAATTTTAGTAGGTGTTGATTCTTGTCAGTGTTACGTAATTTATTTGACCTTTTTATATTACTTCTGAGTTAGCCGGATTATTTTCTATCAACTATCGAGCCTCCGTAACCTCTCCATCCTATACTGATCTACAGTCTCTTTAGTCTAGTATATTATTGAGTTGAGTCTTTTATTTATTACTTCATCACTTATAAACTTCCATGAATATTGAAATCACTCATAATTATTATTATTTAAATTATTATAAAACTCCTTGGTCCGCTTGTGTCGTCTTTCCCAGTGTCATTACTACATTCTAATCCTACATTATATCAGTGCACTCTACCTATTTCCTCCCACTATCTACCCCTACATGGCTATATAATAGCTGCTTCCTTCACTTCACCCTTTTCACAATCTCACAGCCCTTAACTTAATCTCTATATTATACATCTCTATATCATATATCTTATATATCTATATATACTCTATCTAAATCTATTACAAGTTATATCTATTCTTCTAAATATATTACTTCTATATATGATTATCTATCATCTTCTATCTAGCCTCTAAATTTTTTCTCTCTTTATCCTTCTATATTATATCTATCTCTCATATATAATACTTAATGATTAATTTATATCATCTTACTATCTATATCTTACTCTTATCTCTTGTTAATGTGAACTAATATTCCTTTACTGTGTAGATTCATTATGTTTATACATCATGTCTCGTAGCCAGTGCAGTAGTATTATATCACTGCCCTCTGCACTACTACTGTTTGAGTTATTATTTTCGATTATTATTAATTATCATTCAGAAGAATTTTCTTTTTTTTTATTATTAGAAGTCTGAGTAGTAATTCCTGATTATTATTATCTTTTATCGTCATACTTATTCTCGCACTCTTATGTATTTATCTTACATTCAAATTCATTATCTATTTTATACCTGCCGTACTACTTGATTCACCATTATTTCTCATTATTATTTATCTATCTATGTAATTCATCACTCATCACCATTCTATTTATTTCATTCTCTCTATCTTCCTTGCATCTTTCATGTATTATTTTATTATCCTTTTGTGTGAAATGCTTATTAGCGGGACTCCTAGAGCGTCATTTCTTAAATTATAATATTTCAATCTCATTATTATTATTCATTTAATTAATTATTATTAGCTATTCATCACATTTATTATGTTTTTTTCAGTTTGACTTGGGAGAATTTAGCTGAGTTTATTATTTATTATCTTAATCTCTATTACTAATTATTCTATCTCCAAATTTATTTTCTTGATTTTTTCTGAGCAGAGTCCTTATGTCACTTGTGACTTAGTTTTCTATAGGGGTGCAGTACCTGCGCATAAATTTCGTGGGACATTGACAACTCCAAGAAAAACTTCTCTCCTAATAATAATAATAATAATATCAATATATTATTGATATATATATTATATTCACACTAATACGATGCTATAAACAATACATTATATTTCAGTGAATACACAATTAATATTTACAAACATCATCCATCAATAATGTCAATATCAATAATAATGCCAATAATCACTAACTAATCATTATACCAAGTAGAGCTTAATCCAAACGTCTTTCTCACTAAATATCATATATACTAAGCCCCTTTTTGCATTTTCCACCGCTGTCCTTTATACGCCTGCTAGCTTTTTACCCTGTTATTTCTAAGCAGTGCGTTGTCTTCTAACCGTTTTATGGTGCTCCCTACTCTCAGTTTCTTATTTTATATTTTTCGGACTATTTCCCCTCTCTTTTTTTATCATCAGTTTCCTCTACTTCCACTCTTTCAGAGATGGAGGAAGTAAGTACTCTACCTTTTAGTGAAGGTATTCTTATTTCTATTACCCACTCATGTATAATTAAATGATAGACTTTCAACCCTGTTATAAAAATATAGATGTAGTTGAGCTGGCTTTATTCATTCTTCTAATTATAATTCTTATAATATTCTACTTATAATACATAATAATTTCCTTTCGATAGAAAACATATCATTTAATTTAATCTTATCTCATAATTATATCATATTATACCTATATATCTCTTTACTATTTCGCTATTACTATTCATATCATTATCATAATACTCTATTAAATCTATCTTCATCTTTATCTTTAAATACTCTCTAATATTAAAATCATATTCTATCATCTAATATAATAATAATATAATCTTTTCATTATATATCTATTACTCTATCTCTCTTCCTACTACATCTCTATTATCTATCTCATATCTCTTATTTTATTTTTCCTATCTCTATCTCTCTATATCTACTTCTACTATTACTTTTCTCATTGCAGTTATCGCTAATTTTTTACCTTTCTTTATCGCTTAAACGGACAGTCCTTCGAGCTTCGTTCGTGCGCAATTCCGGTCAGAAATTTTTTATTTGATGCATTCCGAGGCTACTTCGGTTCTCGTGCGGCCCGCCTTTCCGTCCGATTTCACCTTAATAATATATATATAATCTCTTCCTCTCTAGTATGGTCTCGTTATCTATTCTTCATTCTTCTATAATCTATACCCTCTCATCATACCTATATCTTCCACCTTTTTATCTATCTTCTAATGGTCAGCGTTCGACTGTCTCCTATGTCTCATACCCCCTCTTAAATGCTCCGTAACACGGCTCCCCTTTTTGCCATAGCGTCAAGATCGTCTGGCCCTTTTCAACCACAAAACAGCGAATTAAACAAAACAGTTATAAAAGGTTAGACGAGTCTTTTACAAACTATTTTAAATTCCGTAAAACCTACGTTGCCTTAAAATAATGGGTGGTGTTTAACTAAGATACCGCAAGGTTACCGCCCCGATGGCAGGAGTCGGGTCTCTCGGCTTCCCGGTGGACGGGGTAGGACTAATTCCCCCCCTCGGGAGGGTCTCCGGAACCCCGCTCTTTGGTATCTTGGTGTCGCGGGGTTCCTCCGCCTCCCCTACGGGTATTGAAAACATCCCCCCTATGTCCCGTCGGCTCGAGCCCCTAGTGTGCCCGTATATATAATATATATATATATATATATATATATATATATATATATATACTATATCAATATGTATATATATTATTATTACGTATTATATATATAATTAATATATATATAATATTATATTATTAAAATAGAATTTATTTGTTGCACGGAGAAGAGAATTTTGCTAATCAACACCCGTTACAGATCCCGTTCACAAGTTTTATTGACTCCCGTGTATAAGTAAGACTGTTTTTAGAGAATTGCAGATTTTTTGATAGAATTATCAATAGTTGATATCAATTATAAATATATTTATTCATTATATTCATTTATTACATTACTATACCGTATCCAGGGCTCACGGTTTTTAGCACTGATGATTCGTACATTATTCATTTTTAGCGGTAGATTAAAGTTTTTTTGAAGATCATATACGGACAATCTAAAAATGGCTGGCCATATATCTTAATATACTAATCTAATATAATATATCTATAATAATATATATATATATACTTATATACTTAATAAATATATAAATATCTATTTTTAAATATATACATAATATATATAAGATAACTATATAGATCATAGTAAACGTAGTTTTATCATACCCTCAAGTTTATTAAAAGAAACGTTGTACTAGTTAAAACTTTATTTAAAAAATGCACATATTATTTTCGATTAAAACACATTTATCAAGTAAAAGTCACTGTATTTAACACATTTTTGGATTGTAAAGTAAGCACGTGAAATAAATACATAATTGAAAGAGACTTTTTCGTTCCATTCAGGAACTCCTTGTCAGTTGTGCTAGTATTAACGGTTCATTTTGACGTAAATTAAAGAATACTCGTGAAATTACTTATAAAGATACTGAGAAGCGAGTTCCTGATGGAATACTGAAGTCTCTGTAATCTATCTATTATATTATTCGCGTGTTTACGTTACAATTCAAAATGTTTTAAATCAGTGACTTTACTTGATAACGTGTATTAATTTGAAAATACTATGTGCATTTATAAAACAGTTTTAACTATGTACAGAAGTTTCCTTATAATAGCTAAGTAAAGTGATAAAAATACTTTACTACTAAAAAACTACGCAGAAAAGTAGATAATCTATTAATATAATAAAAATATCTATATAATAATTTATATATATATACATTAGTTCGAGTGGGAATATATATAAGTATATAAATATATAATTCTTTAATACGTTTTAATTCTTTCTAAACTTATCTAACAAAGTAAATATATATATATTAATATAATTAATATTATATTTAAATCTATTTATATATAATTGAGGGTAGAGCAACTGCGCAAGCGAGAGGTGCAAAGGTTCGAGAAACTGGTGAGTGGCTATTTCTATTACTTAGTTCGTCTTTACTGCGAGTACTGTATAATGAGTACATGGTAGTTGTGCTTTGGCTCACTAATGAAAACTTAGCCGGTGCGCGATTTATCTCGGTCTGGCAGCGCGATTTAGCCGTTAGGATCACGCATCACAAGGACCTTCTCGATGGGTTCATCTTGCGGGTCTGTGTTTTCTAATCAAGGTACATGCCTTTGATACTGGGGGATGAGACAGTTTTATATCTCTACTATATTATTATAAGTATATATAATTTATATAATATTGAATGTATTATCTTATACTAGAAGTTTAATAGATTATACTAGATTAATAAATATATATATAATAATATAAATTTTATATATTTATACATTTATTATAAGCGGTAGTCAATATTATAACATATACCTATTCATATGTATATGTGAGTATAATATTTCTAAATTCTATTTTATTTAATAAAATCTTATAGATTGATGATGATGATATATATAAAATAATATAATTATATCTCTTTACTTTAGGTTTCAATTATATAAATATTAATTTATTGATGTATAAATATCTATATATATATAATATAGTATATAATATCTAATATCTATATATATATAATACTAACTAATAACTTACTTATATATGTATTTATATAATATGATATTATATATATAACGGTATATAATATATTTTTATATAAATATATGTCTTTATTTATAATTAAACTATATTGTCAATTTTGAAATAGTCTTAGTTTACTTATGAATCTTATATACTAATTAAGATCTTCTATTTTTGGTAATCTTTAATATAATATAAGTAGGATATTAGGTGTACTCATTTCGTCATATCGTAATACCGGGCATATATATACTATATCTATTATTTATATATATATATATAAATAATATATATATATTATATATAATATATATAATATTATATTTATATATATATATATATCTGATTTAGCGTCCGAGCATCGATAATAATTCCTCTAATTAATATATATATAAGGATTAATATTGGGGGTAAGTAATTTATATCCCTAAAGAAAAATAAAAGGGAATAGCCCTGAATAGGGATCGCCCCTGGACCACTCCCAAAATAAGAAAAATGTTGAAGGAATAATTAAGAGAATAAAATTTATGAACCCAATATATATAAAAACTATTATTATTTTTGGGTGGTCTAAAGTACACGGTCTTGCATAAGGGGGCTCAAATGACTATCTGTGACGTATTGTAATTAATTAAACTCCGCTTGATATAATGATGGAAATTAAAGAATCATTTAAATGTTTTAAAGTAAATGGGAGTTTTATGAAAGAAGCACCACTTACTTCTATCGTCCAATAATTCAATGTATACGAGTCCGAAGATACAGAATGAAATCATATTACAGTCATTTAATCAGCTTATACAAAGGAAAATTGTGAAAGAAAGTTAAAATAAAATACAATTTTTCAGTATTAGCTGATGAAATAATAATATTTCCCAAACATAACATTTTCACTTTGTGATAAGGAATAATATAGCTTTGTGTGTATAAATTGCGTAAGTTGTACTACTTCCTTTTACTTAATTTGTAGCTGTCATTTGTATCTCACCGTTTATGTGCCGTCTCAGGGAAAGCATTGGCAATTGTAATTTATGATGAGAACTTCGCATTTGTTTAAAACTCTGAAAATTTATTAAAGAGGTCAGGATATATGGGCCCTCCATGAGGAGCCAGAGTTCACCGAGTAGTGCATCTGTTATAACGGAATGGTATACTATAGCTCTATACAGCACATTGTGTAGCACCTTTGTGAATGTCTCATCAACTCTCATAAATTAGCATATTCAGAGAACGAGTCTGAGGATTCTATGTGTGTTGGCCACTTTGTATTGAGTTTCGAGGTCCGAAGCGGAGCACTAAAAACTTCTGGAAATAAATCTGAAAGTTTTATAGTAAAATAAATAACAAGAAGTAACGAGTGATGGAGACAGATGGTGATGAAAGGAAATGTAGCGTTGCGCTTATCTTTAAAGCTCTTAGTCGTAGATCT
This sequence comes from Trachelipus rathkii, assembly GCA_015478945.1. Taxonomy (NCBI): domain Eukaryota; kingdom Metazoa; phylum Arthropoda; class Malacostraca; order Isopoda; family Trachelipodidae; genus Trachelipus; species Trachelipus rathkii. The sequence continues at coordinate 7,843 of JABUQX010112499.1, forward strand.
ATTGACGTCTTGGAAAGAATAAAGGAATGGCCTGATGAATAATCACAGAAAGCTACTAAGTCTCATATGTTATCTTCCTCAGTATTGTTATCTGATATTTTTATCTAATAACCTGCGTTAAGAAGTATAAATTACCTTGGAATAAGCTCTAAACACCTTATGTTCAATAATATATAGAAATAAACATACAGAGTGCTCATTTGGACATTGTCAGTGCAATATAGCCAGCTGTGAAGTTCATGGTTATGCAAAAAGTACTACGAAAAATAAAGATGACTCCAATAATTAGAGAACCACCCAACGTTTAAAAATATTCACACAAGCCTAATGAATGATGAACGAACAGGTTAGGTCTGTTGTAAAAATCCACAGAAATATCGTAAATTCAAGTAACATCGTTGTAATGTGCCTACATCAGATCCCGAATCATATTACAGCATCTCAGTTGTTTTTACCGTATTACCTGATTTATCTTCGCGTCTTGACCTAGAGATGCGATTTAGCTATCGCATGAAACACACACCAATCACTTCAAGTCAATCATTTACCGAGAAAGTATTAGGCTAATCTATATAATAAGAAAATTTCGCTATTATTGCAAAAAGCGTAGTCAAGCTCATTTATAAAGATATATGTGTAATAGAAACTCACGAGGATACACAAAAAGGAGAGTGGTGTCTCTGTGTTTGCGTATAATGGCTAGTTTTAGATAATTTTTTATAGCAAAATATGCTAAACTGCGATCGATGCTTTTCTCGGCTAGAGTGAATGAAGGACTGTTTCTAAATTGCTACTCCCTGAATATCTTCGAGTAATTTGCTCTGATTTGCTCTCTCTACCGGACTGATTATGAAGACACCTTTTGGAGCGTTATTAGGGTCTAGAGAAAACGTATTTTAACGGAATATGTGTTTTGTGAGTGGCGAGCAAGGTTCTTACATTACTCTCGTCAACTAAATACACTATTCCACATAATAAGTAATACCAGATCTAGCCATGTAGTTATTTGAAAATCCTTTCATAGTCTCTACATGAAGGAAACTACAAGAAACTAAGAGATTCCTAGTAAGACGGCTGGCGTTCTTCTGAAGAATTGTATCTTGTTACTAAGACATGTATATCGTAATTTTACGTTCGATTATAGTATTCTATTCAGGTAGTTAAATTATTTTTTTAGCTCTTATATCTCTCAGTCTTGTTATTCATTACAAAAAGTATATTCTCTTTCTTTTACTATGTAGAATAAATTGCTTTTTTATCGTATTCGTTAAACATTAATATGCTTTCATTACTAATTCTATATCATCTATATTATCTTCCCTATACCTAAACCCAAGCGATTGAATTCTTTGTAAATATATTTATTTTTATCCCATCTTTCCATACTATAAATTAATATTATCTCATACTATACTAACAACGCTATGAAACTGCATTTTGTCTGTCTCGCTTTGTTGGTCCAATTAAATACTATCCATTACTATCATATTCCGTTTAATATAGCAAATATTGTGGATTCTTAACTAATTTACTTAAGTAAGTCAAGGTAAATAAATCATAATCCGTTATAATATTATTATTTTATAATAGAAAGTTTTGTATTTTATACTCATCACTCTCCTTTACTTTCATGTTACCACCCGAGAGGCCCCTACTTAACGATTCCCATCCCCCAGACATCTTCATCCTGAGATATACCCTGTTTATCTTTAGTATTATTCTATCCTCCATTCGGATTAAACTTTTGGCAATAAATAGTACTATTCACCTATCAGGGATCACAATGTCTATCATCGATCGGACTGAGCTTACCCACGGCCACTCCTCTGGGAACCTCCGGGGCGTGCTTTATAGACCGTTCCCCGTCCCATCCTACTTGTTACTATGCCACGATGTGCTTTGCCCATATTGCGTGCAACTAGTGAAGAATTCCGGTTTGCGGAGGGTTTGGCCACGCATTTTTCTGATTTTAGATTCAGGTATTGCGCCCCATCCCTATCTCCTTCCTACTACATATCATACACTCTCTCCTCTCCGTTCCTGGCATTCATATTAATCTCCACTTATCCTATCTAATCTCTCTATTAATATCACTTCGTCTGCATTACATACTGTGAATCATTGTCTAGGTATAATCTTCTCTGGTATCTACTTTTATCCCTCTCCTCTATCTTATACACACACTCCTACTTTACCTCTCTCCTATCTCCATCCCTCATGAATCTACTTAATAATTATTCTACGATCAGTATCTCACCGTTTATCAAACTAATTGTTGGTTCATTCTACTATCCACTCTATCATGATCCTGATCTTACCCATACCCTCCTACACCCACACTTATCACCACTCTTATACTCCATTCTCTCTCATTTCGCTAATAATCTATTATCTTATAAACTATTACTATATAAAATTAAATGTTATATGTACATCGTCTAATTTAAACATCATATGAGCCGACAGAATAAGTCATTCTACATAATAGACAGATCTTTTTATGCTATAGAAAATTAATACAAAGATCTAATTGATTAGAAATTTAATTTTCTCTACGATGAACGAAAATAAAGCTTAGTCGTTGGAATAGGCCTAGACTTACAGTCTATTCCATATATATATATATATCCAATATATTTATACCACGTAAAATTAATCAGTATACCTGCGGTCTTACTAGATTACAACGCACAGCTCCAGTACAATTAGACGGCTACTGGCGGTTCGATTGACACCTACTCAACTTCGGAGATGAGTGGGAGATAGCTACATCGTTTCTTATTTTTTAATTTATATACTATATCAATATATCATCTATTTATTTCATCCCCTTTGCACATGGTCCCCAATGACTCATTTTCCACCCCACCTACCATACACTGGACAGGAGATACCCACCTAACCTCGCACAATGTAGAAATTTTCCTTCACCCCAACCTCCCCTCTAAGACTAAAATCATTATAAACAAACTCTATATATCAAAACGATTGATTATCCTCGGTCAAAGGGGGGTCCTCCATAACTCAATGCGATCGGTAATGTAACCCAGCAGTCTATAGTGATTCGGAGGTATTGGAATCAAAAGTACACACAGACACAATGCCTTATAAAGCTTGAACGGCGCGCTTTGAACAACAGAAGAAACTCGTTAAATAGGTTTACAGACAATATATCTTCTCTAAACTACGCAGCCCTGTAAAAAAAAACACAGTGCTCCTGTAGCTCTCAAAACTTGTGCTTTTGAAATTATAAACTACACACCATACCAATATTCGTTACTATAAACCGAAACAAAAAATTCTCCGTATAAAAGTACTAACTTGAAATGGTAATGTCATTATTAGTAAAGTGATCTATCTCATATTCCTTAAGTATTTTTAACAGGATCAGTCTGGAAATACAATACAACTTGCGCCGCTTACTCCCATAGGCGTGCTATGCATCGGCCTCCTGACCTCCGCAGTTGCACACCTTGGCGTATCCGAATCCTCGCCATTTCTCGACATACATATGTCACCTTCATCCCTCTCACTCACAGCTATCATTCAACTTCCATAAACGTAAAAAGTAACCTATAAAATAATTGCTCGCACTAACATATGGTAAGATAGTATGTTATACTATAATAATATAATTACATTAATTTATTATATGATAACTGATGATATATTATTGCATTTAATCTATTCGTATAAAAAACATAGCAAATTAACAAATATATTCATTCAAAGATTAATAATAATATCTCCTTCCTGATTTAGATATCTCTCTCTCACTATGAAATGAATGTAATACCATTCTTGTTCAGATTAAAATAAATTATATTTACTCTTACTCCTAATTTCCCCGCATTGGTTGTGGGTGGCGTACTCAATACCCCGAGCCGACCCGATCTAAGTCACCACCTTGTACAGTGAGTATGTCCCCGTTCCTACGCCATCATCACGCATATACTCACCGCGGGTTTCCCGAGCCTGCGCCGGCTCCTCTGTTGTGTCTCGTCCTGTGGGGTCCTCCCTGGGTCAAGCCAACACCCTACCCCCCTCCTCCAACCCCGCCTTACCCTTCTGTAAATGTACATATGTTGCTTCTCGAGTCTACTGCTAACAACTTACTCAAATTCTCTACTCCTCATTTGCAAGTCTATCCTTTACTAGCTCTTCCACTCTTATTCTTTGACTCTACTCAGCGATCCCTACTAAGCCCCTCCTTACAACTCATATCAACTACTCCGCTTACCTCCCCGCCTATCATTCACTCTTAGATATATTTACCCTCATGCTCACTACTACTACTCAATGCCTTACATATCTCAGTTTTTATTATGCTTCGCCCATTCATTCTCCCCCCCCACTCAACTTCACTCATTAGCGTTCACTTCTCATTTTCTCATTTTTCTCCACCTACCCCTCCTTAAAAAGCTTGTTCAATTATAAGTAACTGAAGCACTTTGTCTAACTTTACAATCATCTCCAGTTCTTATTCCCGTCTAATAGTGTTTAGCTAGCTGAATAATAACCAATCCCGCATCAAGGTTCAACCCTGTTATATATACGAAGGACTGCGAGATCATGATACATGAGCAATGTAGCATACACTATCTGACATCACTCTCAGAGGAGGAGTACATGGCTTGAATCTCTAAACTATATCTATCTTCTTCTCTTCTACTCTATAATACTAATCCGTTATTTCGAAAACACAGTTTTTTTCCTCAATAAATCGCTTACTTACAGGTCTTGTCTCATATCCCTCTCTCTTATTTCTCTCTCTACTATCTCGCTATACTCTATCTCTCACTACTCTTAATGCCTATTGTACTTCTATCTCTATCTTCTTTCCTCTAATTATAGGATAAGTCTCTTCATACTATCTCCTAATACATACTATTAAAGAATCTCATCATATATATTTAACAAACCTCTAAATAAACCTTAGTTCGTAATTCTAACATATCTGTTATGGGAAACATCTAACCTTTTAATGACTCCCAATTTCCATTTCAACTACATAGGACCATCACATAATGGTCTATATAATAATAAATCTTTAAGAAATTCCCTCATTAATTTATCTCAAATTTCTTCTAACCGGTAAGTACTTAATATTAGATATCAAAACGTCAATTCCATCCTATACAAATTCGTCAAAGCTGAGCCTACCTCTATTTTTCATAGTCAGTCATATCATAAATCAGCGCACACAGCTAGACACACAGAACCTATAATTAAATAATTAACAGGTATCAAATCATCTATTCGCTAATTCATTCTATAATAATTAGTCCATACTTATAATTCTATTTTAGAGTATCTATCTACCTTACACTATCACCCTCTGGAAATTTTTAATGAACAAAGGTGTCTAACACTAAAAAACTATTATATACACCACATCGCTCCCAAAAATAAGGGAAGGAGCATGCTATAGATCGATTATGATAACAATCAGGCCGCTTAAAATTTTGGCCCTTGCAGACGTACTGGAACACGATCAAACTCATGCGATACTTCTCCCCTAACAAAGTTGAACATCTGGACAAGAGTGAAGACATGTAGCTCAATCGTGACTCCGGTGAAGTTATCTCTGGATGGTTTCTCTGGATATTTTCAATTGACAAAATTATCGTTTCCCCTTCAATAAAATTTTCAATTTTAGAAACAGGTAAAAGTCGTCAGGAGCTATTTTAGGGGAATGGATTTTTTGCGGAAGCACAGGTATTTAGAATTTTGTAAGAAATTCCGTGATAAAGTAGGACAACTTAGCCTGCCCAATTTTTGCCTCGCCAAAAAGCGTGCATTTAATTCCGCACTTTTTTGCACAAACTCTGTAAGACACTTTTATAGCATTCATGCTTGACTATCTGTACTCTAGGAGCAAATTTGTGATACACGATAGCTGTAGAATCGAAAGAAAACTTCAACATTGTCTTCATATTCGACCGACTTTGTCGCGAATTTCTAGGTCGTTGCAAATTTGGACACTTTCACTGCCATGATTTTGCCTTTGTTTCTGGATCATACCCATTCGTTGCTTGTAATTATCTTATTTAATAAATCTGGGTCTCGTTTGACACGATTAATCAAGTCTTTGGGCAATTCAATCGGTGTTGTTTTTGCTGGTCTCACAACTATTTTATGAGGAATTTTATGGTCACTGGAGGAATTTTCAAATATTCAGTTCAAATTGAATGTACCTCCTAGAAACTTTGAATCAGTTCATCAGACATCTCGCTAATTATTAGCCTACGGTCAGGGGGCTCTAAACCGCGAAATTTCACAATGTTTTCGCAACCATCTTTGAATCTGTTGAGCGACGATAAAACCTGGTACGTTTTCGACTGTCGCGCATCTTTGAAATCTATTGAACGCAGAATAAAACATTGAACGGCTCAGACATAATATCCCGTTAAGAATTAATGTAAGAAGTTCATTAAAGGTTTCTGAACTGATTTTACCGGCGCTTAAAATAAAAATGCTTACATTACTCGTTGTTACGTTTTTTTTTTCCAGCATTTTGTAAATCAAATCCCGCCGAGACACGACAAACGTTTCTCTCACTAGGATGACTCGGACCGAGAAAGGTTATCGCGCCGATCTTTTCAGGCACTTTTAAAGAACAACAAGCTTCCGTACACACACGCCCAAAACTATACCCCTCTTATGGAGCGTGTCTTAAATTTTTTCAATCAAGTAATATATATAATATAGATATATATTTAAATATATAATATATATTATAATATATATATATATATTATATATATATATTATATAAATATTATATATAATATATATCTATTTATATATATATATATATATATATAAATGATTCTAACCGCCCAAGCTTAAGCGCATTATAATTTTTGTGCCTTTTAAAACTTTTACAGCCGCATCTACTGATTCGTCTTTTAATTCAAAACTGTCGCATCGTTTTTGAAAATTTCCACATCACAAAATAGATAGAAGACAAAAAATATTTAAGGTAAAAAAACAAAGAAAAGGTTATTAGCAGATTTACTTAAAAATCTTCTAATTTTAATTAGATTTTCTATATTATATTAAACATATACTATATATATTATATATATAATTATATATAATACTAATTAATATATATATATATCTAATATATATATTATATATTATATAGTTATATATATATAATATATGTTAGATATCATATATAGATCTATATATATTATATATTATATACTAGTATATAGTATTTTGTTAGAATGCATTACAATATATATATATATATTATAAATTATTATAATTATATATATAATATGGTATATAATCTAATATATATATCTTGATATATATAATTATTATAGTATTATATATAAATATGATATATATCTTTAGTTTTTTACGGTGTATATATAGTTATATATATATTCTATATACATATCTATAATATATATATATTATATATAATATATATATAAAGTATAATATATATATATTATATATAATGACTATATAGGTATATACGCGTAATGTGTGCAAATTGTTTTTGCGCAGGTCGCTTGTACGTATGTTTTGGTCTAAAGCCATTTAATTACTTTTATAAGCATTGTAATGCCAGTACTACTGACTACCTACTCTCTACACTTGACTACTAATAATAAATAATAATAATATAATAATAATATAATAATAATAATGAATAATAAAATAATCAATAATAATATAATCAATAATAATAATAAAACATTAATTAAATTCAATATTTTTATTCTGTAGCGAAGTTACCAATTTAATCATTTAAGTAACATAGATAACAGGATCGTGACCACTAAGAGTTTTATATTATTACAATTTCAATATCCAATAAATCATATAAACAGGATGTAATTTCCCTATTCCTGAAATGGGGCTACTAATTGCGATTAATAATAATAATAATTAATAATAATAATAATATATATAATAATATAATATAATGGAATAATAATATAATATAATAATAATAATATAATAAATAATAAATCGAATTTAGGTTTTATGAACTTTAGGTTCGCGAAAATGTTTTTATCAAAAAAATCAAAAAAAATTTATTTTAGTGAAAATCATTTACAATTCAATTAATACATATAAACAAAAAATCGAATTAAATTCATTTTTTAAACGTCCTTTTAAAACGTATAGAGGATGGTCTTACATATATATAAATTACTATATATATATAAGTATTCTATAATATATATTTATTATATATAATATATAATTATATATATATATATTATAATTCGTATTATATTATATATGTATATATATATATATATATTATATTATAATATATATATATCTATATAAAAATGTAATAATATAATTTTTTTTATTATATTTATTATGCTAAAAAGATTATATGGAAATTATCTTTTTATATTATTATATTATATATAAATACTATATATATATATATGTTGCCGATATTGCTAGAAAAAAAACATATAAATTATAAAGGCTGTACGAAAGACAAAAGAATTGTCATGTTGAGAAAGTAGAACCAGCATGTTGTCATTATTAGTATTTCCGTAGCATGATTGATATTATTATTATTATTAATGTTATATTTATTATTATTATTATTTTATTATTATTTTAATATACTTATTACATTATGTAATTATTATTGATTATTAATATTTATTATTATTATTATTATTATTATTATTATTATTATTATATTATTATTATTATTATATTAGTATTTATTTATTTATTTTATTTAGTTTATTTTTTATTTTACAAAATTAAACTTTGATGAAGAATTAAGTGAGAATGAAAAATTTGCAAGAGTGAAAGGTGCTTCATTAACATATTTTTTTAACAATATATATATATATTATATTATTATAAATTATATATATATATATATATATATATATATATATAATATATATATATATATATATATATATATATATATTAATTATATTATATATATTAAATATATATATATATGTATGTGGTCCGTGTTGTGTGTGGAATGTATGAATTTTAAATTTATTTTTATTCATAGGTAGTCAATTATCTAAGAAAATAAAAAAGTTTAACTGCCTTGATGATATCACATCGCATCCAAGTGTACCGAGCAGTACAGCAGCCAGCATACAGCCACAACCATATCTCATCCCGCAACTCTTCTTGAAGTCGAACAAGGAAGCGATAATATCTAGTTAAAAAATCAAGGCGTGGTAAGGAGGAGTTTCATGGTTGTAAAGGTCGATATATAATATATATAATACATAAATAGTATATATATTTATATTAATTATATAATCTTATATAATATATATATAATATATATATACTATATATATATAATTTATATATAAATTTTATTAATATATTATATATATAATATTATATATTATATAACTATATATATACTATATATATATATATATTATATATATATATATATACTATATATATTATATATATATATATAGTATATATTATATAATATCTATAATTTATATATATATAAATATATTATGTTACATTTATGTATGTTGATATGATGTATGTAATTATATAGTTGTATATAATGCTGTATATAAGTATATATATATTTTCTGAAAATTTATATATAGATACATTATGTTCATGCATCATATGACGATACTTTCCTGTAAATATGTTATAATATATATATATATAATATATATATACATTATATGTATATTTTATATATATATATTATTATATTTATAATTATTATATATATTATAATATACTATATATAATATATATATATATATATATATATATATTATATAAATATATAATTAGTTTATATATATATATTATATATTATATAATTATATAATATATAAATATATAATTATATATATATATATTGTATATATATAATATATATAATATATATATAATATCTATATATATTATATATATATATATTATATATAATCATATATTATATATAATATATATTAGTATAGATTATATATATTATATATATGTATATTAATATAATATATATATATATTATATTTATATATATGTAATATTTATATTATATATATATTTATAATATTATTATATATATATATAATAATATATATATAGATATATAATATATATAATATATATATATATATATAATTTTTTAATTTAATTTATAAAAAAGATATTTATATATTATATATATATTATATAATAAATATATATATTATATATAGATAATTATTATATATTATATATATTATATATAATATATATAGTATATATATATATAATGTATATATATAATATTTATATATATAATTATATATATATATATATATATATATATATATATATATTATTAGTATATTTATATATATAGATATATATTATAATTAATATATATATATATATATTATATATTAATTATTGTGTGTGTGTGTGAGTGTGTTTGTGTGTGAATGTTTAGTTGTGTACACGTAGATTTTGTTTTGAGAAGCTTAAGCAATAATAATGAGGTAGCTAGGGCTAATGGAGAGTATGAGGTATGTTGTTGCAAGTGTGGGTGTTCAAGGTCGCAAGTTTCATGTGCATTGAAGCAGCTTTAAAGTATAGGGATTTTTTTGGATATGGATGTGAATTGCGGAACGGCTACCTCGACTCGAGGTAGTTTTCTGCTCAAACTCAAATAACATGTGTGCAGTTAATTGCTCGGCGGTTTTTACTTTACCATATTATTACTTAAGGCGATGCTTTTAAAAATATTTAGATCTAGTTGTAAAACAATGTTTCATTGATTTTTTTTTCTTATGTTTATATTGGCGATAATCTTCAATCTTATCATTCACTATTAAAATGATCTACATAACGTTCACTTTATAATTTTATGCATTTCAATCTTCTGTCACTTTTTTTTCATTATACTTAATTAATTTTCAAATTTAATATCGTTAATGAATATACTCTAGATACGTTCAATTATAATATGTACAAATAATTCTTTTGTCTTATCTTAAGGCAGATTTATCCATTTTACAAAGACCTTTAGTATTATTTATAATATTATTTATTGTGTAAAACATCATGGAAATAATATCCTAATCATTATCTTTATTATTCATTATTTATTAAATATAATTCTATTATTATTATTATTATCTAGTAGTATCATGATGGTTTATTTATTAAAATTATTATATATTATTATATTATTATAGATTTAAATTTATTATTATTGTTGTTGTCAGGATAGATTATACGTACTTTCGATCTACGATCTGTTGATCAATCAAAGACAAGCATTAAAATATTAGATTTATTTTTGTGTTTAGAATTATTCTTTCTGCAAATTAAGGAAAAGAATGCTTTTACACCATAAAAATGGTTTATAATTAGAGCGCTTTTCAATTTTTTTTCCGGAAGAATTAAGTTGAATTAGTTTTGAAAAAGCGTAATTTTTAATCTTTATAGGAAAGTTGACATTAATTTAAGTTATATATAATAGTAACAGATAAGATATTGTATTGAGCTGTTATCTATTTCCAATGATGCTTTTATTGCAATTAATATTATTTATAGATTTGGTCAGAATTAGTGGGATAATACTATAGATTATATTATATTATATATATAGTGTATATAGGTATATTACTATATATATATCTATAATATATATATATGTATTAATATATAGGTCTATTGGTTAAACTTATTTGATATTATTTATATATTTGCTTCTGTTAGACATTTATATAATCCACTATCGATTTTTTAAGAATATAATAAATATAACTTTTCAGAACTTCGTATGAGACTATAAGAATTAGGCAAAATAACTAAAGATAATATAACAATTACATATTGAGTGTAGATAGAATCGAACCAGCGAAATGTAGTAAAAATTGCTCTTTCAATAATAATTGTACGTCATTAATTAAACGTTCAGTTTCTTTTGGTTTTAAACAAAAACGCAGAAATGAGTCAAACCGGATAACATGCTAGGATATATTATAGAATAACGAACTCTATCATTTATTATTACATACTACTTTTTATATTTATAGCACTAGTAATCTTTTTCAGGTGAAGCTCTTATTATATTATTTGGATATATTATATTTTTTAAATTTATTTTGTATTATATATATATTTATTATATATATAATACTATTATAGTATCATGTATAATACTTCGTTTTTGATTCCCTCAGGTGGATAAAATTAATTTTTAATTATCTTCGCCTGACTGTCCTTCGGTTTCTCAATTGTCTTGGCCTCGTATTGTGAACGAGTTGGGGCTGTTCTTCGGAGTAAAGCCCAATACGAAGTCCACAATAGTAAATTTTTTCTTTAAATTCTTGCTTGGTATTCGTTAATTTTAATAACATTTCTTCTTTCATGAGTGTGTAACACATCGCTATTAGTCCCATACCAATTAATAAGAACATAAAATTTATAATTAATTTGAGATGACTATCTTCTGTTGCTGTTGTTCCTTCGATGCCAGGGACGAAATCTCCGATCCCAATTTTGGCTAAAGAAGTAAAAGAAAAATAGCAAGCATCTAGGTACGACCATTCTTCCCATTCGGCAAACATTATTGTTCCGACGAACATGTAGAAAACCATAACCCAAATACAGGCTGTTGAAGGCACTATAATCTTGGGGGCCTCTCCCCCACTCTCGATGGTTGCTTCTATTTTTTCTTTATTAAAACAACGATAAAAGGTTCTGTAAATAACCTTAAAGCTCTTCGCGAATATCTTTCCCATATTCATAAAATAAACTATATAAAGAGGTATTCCTAGACATGCATATAAAATGGTAACAATTTTGCCCAAATTCGTTTTTGGGGTCATATGACCAAAACCAATCATTGTGAAAACACTTAAACAAAACATAAGAGATGCGGGAAACGTCCATATTTCTTGAACAAGTCTTCCCCCATCGTATCCATCTTTAATAACTCCAACTATTTCATTCTGTAAGTCATACAACGTATTGTTAACATTTTCGTACCATCTGTCCTTTTCGAGAACATTTAATTGTAACGTGTAATTCCACATTTCCTTTATGGCATCTTCGTGGAATTTTCGAGTACGATTATAAACATTCAACTCTGGTTTTCCTTCAATTGCAATGAAGGCAAATGATCCCATTATCGCGTAGGATACGACAAGACCTCCTACACCTATTTGTGTGCACATGAATGAGATACATTTCCTACAACAACCTTTACATAGAATTCTTGATTCGTGTGATGAGGAGGAAGATGTCCCATGGGATCTTTGGGACGTCGAATATATGGATGTCACACCATGAGACCTTTGTGATGCACGTTCTCTTTCCACCACCATATTGTTTAAAAGAAAGGAACTATATAATAATTAGGTGATTCACATATATCACATTATAAAAAAAATTCCACTTATTCTCTTGTGTTTTCACCAAAAATGTAAATATTTTAATACGTTAATATTGAAATGCACAGAATGACGCAAAGTATAGCTCATCCTTCTCCGATTAATTTGACTACGTTCGCGAGTTGCAAAATACAAAACACTCACTTCCGAAGCATTGTAAGCTACTGATTCAGATTTCCGAAATAAGTCAGTCCAAGGTAATTTTGAAAAATATATATATATTTTTTTTTCATGTAAATTCATTTTATATAATTTTTGAAAAATTACTTTTGGTACTGAAATAAAATATGATACAAAAAAACTCGGGTTTTTAATCGGTGTGAAAATTTATTATTCTATTAATTATGTAGTAAATTTTTCAGTATAAAAATGCCTTTGTAAATAAATATTTAGTGCGATGGTCTTGACAAGGCATCATTACTTGGGATAAAGCCAAGAGAGTATTAAACACAGACACACGCGTGCGTAAGTATATAAATACACTCGTATCTTTAAAAAAAAAGTTGTCCCATTCGTACACAGTTATTCTTTACGCGAATATTCTTCTTTTAAGCTTCAAAAGACATTAGCGTAAAAACATTTATTTAACTTTCGTCTGAAGTCTGTTGACAAACTAACCTTTCATTGTCAATGCGAAAACAAAGATGGCGCTGAATCATATTTTGCAACAAAAGTAGCATAGTCCTTTTCTTCTTCTTATAATTAGCAAAGGAATTATTAATTTTTACTCTTATACTTTCGTATTATAATTTAATTTAAGAGATAATATTGAGAAATTAGCGGATCATATATCATTCTATATAAATAGATATACATACTATAGAAGAAATCATAGAAGATGAAACTTAATATAAACTTTAGAATTATATATATATATTTATATATATTTAATATATATGTATATCATAGCATTTATATCTCTTTTATTAGTAATTATTTAACTATTACTTATATATATATATATATATGATTTAAATATAATTATAAAGTTATACATTAGTATATATTATATATATATATTTAGTATTATATAAATATATATTATATATAAATCTATATATATTATATATATATATATATTCTCCCTACATAATATATATATGATATGTATTATTTCAACTTCCATTATATATATTATATAAGTAGAATATATAGAATATATAACAGACATTCAACTATATATCTTATATATATATCTATATAATATATATAATATATTAAATAAGTTAAAATATATTCCTCACATGTACAA
>JABUQX010112500.1:0-20000 GCA_015478945.1 Trachelipus rathkii
CATCAATTTAAAAAGGTTAACCCAGAGAGTATATATATATATATATATATATATATATATACAGAGAGAGAGAGAAGGGTATATTATATATATATATAGTGAGATATATATATATATATATATATATATATATATATATATATATAATTAAAAATTTATAAATAATGAACTTTGCAGAATTTTGATGTTAAAGAAATTTTAAGAAGGACTTCAAAAGGAAAAATTGTTTTGAGAAATTATGAAATACATAAACAACTTGAAAAAGCTCATAGAGATGATGTTGTTGAAATTTTGGTTGACTATTGCATTGAACAGGACTATTGTATTGGGGAGTAAGTTTTGTTTTCTAATTAAATAAACTGATTCATAAGTTAATAGCAACATAAAATTTTAAAGACTTAATTATATTTATAAGGTCAGATAAACAGTTTAAGAAATGCTGTGAATATCTAAATTCCATAAAAGCTAATTAACATTGTAGAGCTTGGCATTAGCAGTGAGCAACTATAGATAATTAACCTTTGAATGCATGCTTGTAAAGAAAATCATTTTGAGTGAAAATTTTGACTATATATGAGAGCAGATATATAGTATAGTAGATATATATAAGAGAGTATAGCATATATATATATAAGAAAGTAGAGAGCAGCAGGGTATATAATAAAGTATATATATATATATATATATATATATATATATATATATATATATATATATATATATATATATATAAAAAAAACCAAGCAACGTGTGCTTATCCCCTATTCACACGGGGGGACCACAGGAAATCGAACTTTAAGGCCGGCTATCCAAACCAGCGCCACCAACGTGTAAGAAGTCAAGTTTTAATTCTCGCCCCCAGGTAGATAAAACCCTACGCGGAAGATTTGAACCAGCGTCCTCTCGTATGAGAGTCGGCGACTCAACCTCCTATATATATATATATATATATATATATATGTTATATATATATATATATATATATAGCATAGTTGTTATATATATATATATATATATAGCATATATATATATATACATATATATATATATATATATATATATATATATATATATATATATATATATATATATATATATATATATATATTTACACACACATAAGATATACAGGGCCTGGATTCAAATCCTCATCCGGATTTTAGGTAGAAACTACCTAGAGAAGCTTCCCTCCTTGAAAAGGGCTATGCCTGTATATGAACTTTTAAAAAAAGAAAAATTTGTGTGCGCGCCTTAGGCCTTTATATTGCATGTTTTTGCTTATTTGTTGGACACCCTTATGGGGATAGCATAGTATGTTATGACAGTCAATGTGGCTTTCTTTTAAAATTGTGGTTGAACTGCATAAGTAGCAGCTATTTTGTTGAGTGCTTGTGGTAGGGTTGGCATGTTTTAGTTATAGTATTTAGATATGGTGGTGAATATGTTTTTATACTTCAATATTTTTAAATATTTTATTTTACTTTACTTTAAATTGGACAAGCTGTAGAATGCTGGGAGAGTTTCTTGAGATATTGGGTCGTTGGTTAACATATTAATTGTTAGAGAAAAACACCATTTACTGATTTTTATGAAAATATTTTTATTTTTTTTTTACATTTTTATAATTGGACTCAGCTAGGATCTGGATAAAAATCTTGAGAACAAAAGGAAGTTTGTAAAACTTTCCCACTCTTTGGTCTGGGATATCCTGACATACTGAACAAAATTTTGGCTGAATCTTACCACTTCACGAGCAGATCAGTTTTGATTTTAATCACAAATTAAACTCCAGAGTAAAATTTCAATAGCCCATGAATGAATTTTTGATTCTTAAAGATAGGTGTCGTCCCTAGAGATGTTTTCCAACCTATGTGTCACTATTCCAATAAGCAGTGGGGCCTGTACACTTTATTTCTTCTATAGCATACAAGGCAGCAGTACAGATATGATACATGATGGTGCAGATATATATATAGTTAGTATATATAGCAAAGAAGAAGAGTATGTCGGTATATATATATATATAAAGAGCAGATATAATATATATATATATATATAGAGAGAGATATATATACTGTTATATGAGCATATATATATATATATATATATATATATATATATATATATATACATATAAAAATTCAGATGTGTAAACAAGGTGATGCAGTTTTATGGAAATCTGATTCCGAAACTATTTCCAACTGAGGATTCACTTACTTACTTTATTCCTCCTCAAACGGATGGCAAACAACAAAAGAGAGCCAAAGGAAAGCTCATCGAGAGATACAGAAATATGAGAAGAAAGTTTCGAAAACTGGGCTTACATTCTCAGCATATTTCTAAGAGTGTGGCTAAAAAATCTAAAACCAGTATTTTATTGCATGAAGGTAAAATATGAAGTCTTATGTTGTAGTGTTAACCAAATTTTTTGAACTTTAATACATTATTACACAGATAAGTAGTCATCTATGATAAAGCATTAAAATAATCAATTTGAAAATTATAACAGCTTTTGCAAAAATTTTAGGTGAATCCTTATCAGAGGAAGAATTTTTTGAAAAGCAGCAGTGGCTTAGGTTTAACAAAGAACCTTGGGAACAAGTAGAAAAATTGTGGAATGAAACTTCAGATAAGAGAATATCTGATATCCACCTTAAAGAGGAAGCTACAATACATAGTACTTTTCTTGATTGGCCAATATTAGAAAACACCAATGGACATATTCTATATATATATAAGTATATATATATATATATGTATATATATATATATATAGCAGTTATATATATATATATATATATATATATATATATATATATACATTATTTTACTTTATTATTTTTTAAAATTTATGTACATCAGTTACACAAACACTGTTTACCTGCCATCTGGACTGCACAACCCATAACAGGGTAACTACTAGTAAAACGAGAGTATCAAAAGTTTTCAATGGTTACAGAGAATGTAAAACTTGTAGTTTAGTAGCGAAAATGAAAATGTCATTACTGTTAAATATTGAAGACCGCTAATATATAAGAATGTCGTTTATAGGTAGTACTGAATAAAGACCAGAAAAATACCACATCTAAGTGGAGTTAGTTTGTCATATACAACCAAAATGTGGAAGATGGATTGTGAAAAAAAGGTTGCAAAATTGACAAGTAGGTGGCTTGGTTTTGAACATGTAATGTTCATGTGTGAGTTTGATGTGGCTAATGCAGAGGCGAGCTTGAACCACTTTATGGTAGCGGTTTTTCGGTTTTGTGCCCAAACGCCACTCCGATTTCTAGTTTCACACAGTTTATCCTAATCCTAGCTTACCTTTCAGTTTATCCCCTCTGTGATCACTACACCAACGTTCCTGCCATTGTTCCTTTGGTGGGGTAAGTATTAGTTGGTCGCCAACCCAACTACCACACGTACACAAGGAGACAGAAGCTAAGACATAGACAGGAAGCATGAAAAAATGAGGGGACAGAAAAAGGCTAAAGTTCCATATGCCACGAAGACATAAAAGTATTGAGGCCCTGGGGGACGCAAGAAAACCACATGTTGCATAATTCGGGTTCTTAAAGTGTTAGTTGTGTATCCAACATAAGAGGAATTACATCCTACTTCTTTGCAATTAAATTGATATACAACATAACTTTTGTAATCCTCCGAACAATGACCACGGGTACTAAAGTATGAGGACACTCGTCTCGGCGTGTAATAGCTTCTTTTCAGACTTAACATGTTCCTTTACAATTATGTTAAATTTTTGTTCTTCTCTAGAAAAGTTTGTCAAATTTAATGATTTAAAATAGAAAGCTATTTGCTTTCCATGTCAAGTGAATTTTTATTTCGAGTTAAAATGTTATTTATAGTTCTTTTATAACTTTTTCTATTTTAAATTGAGGGTACCCATTATTAATTAAGTTTTTCGTTATTCTTATCACCTCTTTGTTAAAGAGTCGTCACGTTGAAGTTATTTTATAGGCTCTGTGGATTAGGGTTTTAATAATTAATAGTTTATACCTTTCGAGTATATTAGAATCATAATTTGTGTATAAACATTTACCTGTACATTAAACATTTACTTCTCTTTCGGCTCTACCATTTATAAAACAAAGTAAAACATCTAGGAATGCCAGTTTTTTATTTTTAACATCTTCATAAGTGAAGTTTAGAAGTTTATTATTATTATTATTATTATTATTATTATTATTATTATTATTATTATTATCATTATCATTATCATTATCATTATCATTATCATTATCATTATTATTATTATTATTATTATTAAGTATATGATTTTAACTTTCTAAGTACACTTGAAACAAAGTATTAAACTGTTAATTTTATAGTGGCTGTTTTATAATTAGAATTATAATTACGTTATACAATGTTTTCCGAAACTGAAATATATTTGTTTGTGATGTGTTGCTCCTGCATCTTTGTCTTTACGGTACTTTACCGTATAGCATTTGGAGATTTGATTCTTTGTGGTATATTTTTTTATTCTCAAAAGCAAGCGAAAAAAAATAGTTGAAGGGAATGATCCAATATTGGAGATTTTGGGACCCCATTTTAGCCCCCATGTAAAAATGGACATAAAATTCTTAATTTTCAGACAATTTTGATGGGGATAAGAGCAAACCGCAGCTTTTTTTGATCTCTAAAACATCATTTTCGTGTTTTTTTTTTTAGGTGTCTGTAGTCATTGTTTTGGCATTTTCATTTTTTCAGAACCATTTTTCTTGACATTTTTTCTTATCAACTTCTACAATTTTTTTGAAATTAATTCAAACTTGAAATATGCATAGATGGGTCCATTACGCACAAAAGTCACGAATTAGTTTTTTGATTTTTTGAAAATTGTGCTCAGCAATGTCGAAATTCAAAACAACCTACTTTTGTTTTTTTTTGTTTTTTTAATAGATCCTGAGCACAATTTTAAAAAAACCAAAAAACTAATTCTTGACATTTGTGCGCAATGGACCCATCTATGCATATTTCAAGTTTGAAGTAATTTCGAATAATAATTGTAGAAGTTGATACGAAAAAATGTCAAAAAAAGTGGTTCTGAAAAAATGAAAATGCCAAAACAATGACTACAGATACCTAAAAACACTCGAAAATGACGTTTTAGAGGTCAGAAAAAGCTGCGGTTTGCTTCTTCCCCAACAAAATTGTCTGAAATTTATTAAGAATTTTATGTCCATTTTTAGGTGGGGCTAAAATGGTGTCCCAAAATCTCCAATATTGGATCATCCCCTGAAACAAAAAAATGTTTTACTGTACCTGTAAGCACTAAGCTGAGGCAGACTCGAAATTTTGAATTTTACTGCTGGAGTCGGAGTCGGAGTCGAAATTTTTTGTTTGAGTGGAGTCGGAGTCGAAAATTTTTTTTTAAGTTGAGTCGGAGTCGGAGTCTAAAATTTTTGTTTAAGTGAAGTCGGAGTCAGAGTTGAAAATCCAAATTTGAATTTAAGGAGTCGGAGTCGCGGAGTCAAAAAATTTATTTTACGACTCCGCAGCCCTGCTTACCACAGACCGTTCCCAATCCTCACTACACCCTATAGCTCTTCTAAATAACACCCCCCTTCCACTTAATAAAACTCCAAAAATTTTAGGCCTTACATATGAGACACATCTGACATTCACCCCACATATGGAACAAATTACATCTTCCACCATACGTAAACTAAACACTCTCCGAACACTTTCCCAACATGATTTTAGCGACAGAAAACACACACTTATCACCACATATAAACAAACAACTTCACAGAACAACATTAAACTATGCTTCCCCTGGATGGTTCCCAGCAATAACAAAAGCCAACATAAAAAAAATTAAAAAAAAATTAAAACACCGCCCTTAGAATAATTACTGGTTGTACCAAAACAACCCCCATCCACCATCTACAGAACGAAACCAAAATTCTCCCTATCACTTCCCACTTAGAGATGGTAGGAACACAATTTTACCAGAAAACCTTAAACCCATCCCACCCTTGTCACCAAATATTCAACAACCCCATCCGTCACAGATTAAAACTCCCTCCCTCCTCACCCTCCAAACTCTATAATGACATATATAACATCATTCCCCCCCCTCCCCCAACAAAACTTGGCTCTCTCATATACATACCCATCTCACTAGCATTCAGCTACAAAATCGCCCTAACAACAAAATTTTAAAATCCCAACCACCAAAAATTTCTCCTGCTGAAAACTCACTATCCAGAAGAGACCAAGTTAATCTCGCTAGGTGCAGATCAGGACACCACCCAAAACTATTACATTATAAATTTAAATTTAAACTAGATAACGTCACTTCCCCCACATGTACTAGATGCCATAACCACCCAGATACAGTAAAGAACCTCCTTCTAAATTGCCCAGCTCTCGACGCCCCCCGAACTGCTTTTCTATCACATACCTGTTGAAGACCTGTGGAACGCCACGTATGGCTGCCTGATAGTGTGTGGCCCCTCCAATTGAGGGGGTCAGGGTGGGAAGTAAAGTAATATATACATATATATATATATATATATACATATAAATATATACATAATTAGTATTATACATATTCATAAGTATATATATATATATATATATATATATATATATATATATATATATATATATATATATATATATATATATATATATATATTATATATATATTTATGTAGGTGAATATGAGATATTGAAGTATGTGTTGGATGTTAAATCAGTTAGGGGGTTAGGAATGATTATTGGATCATTATATTGTTTTATGTAAAATTAAGGTGGGGGCTTGGATGGAGAGGAAGGTGATACGGAAGGAAGTGGGTAGAATTAAGAGTGAGAAGTTAAGTGAACAAGGTAATAAGGATAAGTATCTAAGAACACTCGCAAGTAAATCAGTTGAATGTGAACAAGTTGAAACTGAACAAATTTGGGAGCAAATGAAGGAAGCAGTTGTTAGCAGTGCAAAGGAAGTATGTGGATGTGCTAAAGTAGGAAGTAAGAATGTTAACAGTGAGTGGTTGAAAGTAAAAAAGAAGCGTGGTTGAATGTATTAAAAGCCAATGATGTTTCATAAGAAAGATATTTGGAATTATATAAGGAGGAAAAAAGGAATGCTAAAAGGTGCATACGTAGGAGGAAAGAAGAGGTAAATGAACAGTTTGGAAGGAGGATGAATGGGGACTTACAAGGAAATAGGAAGCTCTTCTGGAAGGAAGCGCGAAAGGTTAAGAATGAGAATAAGGTGAGCCTGCTTAGAATAATGAATAGGGATGGTGCTTTTGTAACTGATGAAATGGATGTGAGGAGAGTGTGGATAGAACACTTTGAGAATCTGTATAATATTAATAGTAATGAAGAGGTGGTGATAGTGAATGCATGTGGGTTTGATGGGGCAAGAAGGAATAGGTATTTTGGGGTGATGAGGTTATTAGCAAGGAGGAAGTAATGGGTAGAGTGAAGAAAAGTTGAAGAATGGTAAATCTGCAGGTATATGAAATACTGGTGAAATGATCAAGAACGTAGGCGAGATATGATTGACTGGATTTGGAAGTTGTGTAATAAAAATATGCCAGATGGTAGAACGTTAGAGATTGGGAGGGAGATGGCAATAGTACCCCCTATATGTGGCAGGAGATGTAGAACTGTAGGAACAGTGTGGTAATTGCTTATTGAGCGTTGTGGAAGATATATGCAGGTATTTTTAGTCGAAAAGAGTGCGTCGAAGTGACGATGGACTGGATTGCGAAGAACAAGGTATATAGGAGTGGTAGATGTGGGGATCAAATTCCTTATTGACCAAACAATGACTGAGAAAATGAGGGAGAAGAGAAGAATAAATTATTTAGGTTTTATGGATTTGCAAATAGGCGTATAATATGATTAATAGGAAGCTCTATGGCAGGTGTTATTAATATATGGTGTTGGTGGTAGCTCTGAATGGAATTAAAAGTATGTATGAAGATAGTGAGGCGTGTGTAAGATTAAATGGTGTCAAAAGTGATTGGTTTAATATTAATAGTGGAGGGATGGGTTATGTCTCCTTGCTTATTTAATTTGTATATGGATGGGGTTATGAAAGAATTAGAGATGGGGTTGGCAGGAAATGGTGTTGGAATGATGGAGAATGAAGGTGAGTGGAGGGAGGCCCTCACCCATTATATGCAAGTGGATGATTCGGTTTTTAGTGTAGAATCTGAAGAGAGTTTAAGAGTATAGTAGAGAGATTTAGTGTAAAAGGAATGGTTTGAGTTAACATAGATAAGACAATAAGCTATGGTTACAGAGTGAGGATGGGTCCCCGTGGTGTGAAGTTATGTTAGATGGTGAGCATCTGGAACAAGTGTCTGAGTTTTTAAATATTTAGATATATGCTGATGAAAAAGGAACGGATGATGGAGAGTGTAGCAATAGATCATGGAATGGTAGGAAGGTTGCTGGTGCAATTAAATCGTTGGTGGATGTAAAGGGACTAAGTCTTGAGTGCGCTAGGGTCTTACATGAGGGTATGTTGGTACCTGTGTTAATGTAATGTAGTGAGACCATGTCTGAATAAGAGGTATATATCTAAAGTTCAACGTTCAGATGGACAACCTTAGGGGTTTTTAGGTGTAATTGATAAAGAGAGGAATGAACGTATTAGAGAGAGAGAGATGTGGTGGAAGAAAGGTAAATAAAATAAACGAGCATGCTGAGATGGTTTGGTCACAAAAAGGACATGATAGTTTGTTTGTTGGGTGGATGTATAGTGGCGAGTGTGTTGGGAATCGACCGGGCTGGGAGACCGAAGAAAATGGATGGATGCAGTGAAGAATGCTGAGGAAAGAGAATGTGAGTTTGGTAGAGTATGAGGCAGAAGAAATGGTGGCTGATAGACGAATGGCGGGTGTTGTGAGAGGGCGTGGTTGTGGCCCACCTGGTCATGCGGGATGAATCCCTGCACCTGACGATTTACATAGTATTAGTGAGGATCCGTCAAAGTCCCATGAAGCCTAGGGTGCTGACGGCGACGGGTTCCCGCTAATTGATATTGAGAGGGCGGTAAGGCTGGGCTTTGCGTCATGTTCTTCTATTACTTTTCTTTTCCGATGCAATAACGCACATTCTCATATATTCTTGGGAGAGATAATAATAATAATAATAATAATAATAATAATAATGATATATATATATACAGTATATATATATATATATATATATATATATATATATATATATATATATAGTATAGGTATATATATATATATATATATATATATATATATATATATATATATATATATATATACATATATATATATTTTATAGATGTTACTGATTTTTAACCATGATTTGAACATCATCTAAATTTTATCTCAAATGGAATTTGAATAAAGAGAGTATTAAACACTTAATGATGAACAGAATCAAACATAAAACATGGATCAACCTTTTGAAAAATATTCACCCTGAAGGTTCAAAAGGTTAGTAGTTTTCTGTTTATTTGTATTATCATTAATGCCTGCATGTGTTATTACGTATTTCAAATTAGTAATTAATCATTAAGTATGAAGTAATGGTCATATTTACATGTGTAAATAATTTTATCATAGTATTTTTGAATGGGTTTTTCACTCCACCATTATTTTTATTTTATAGCTATGAAATCAAATATATGTACGCAAATGTTTTCATTTCAAATATAAGTTATAAGAAAAGGTTCAAGTCGTTTTTAGTGGCATAATTTTAGGAATGGGTGTAAGTCTCCTTCAGTGGCACTCGGTTTTTAGTAGGAATAGACATCCCATTTTTTTTATTCAGAGATGAGGTTGTAGTTGGAATCTTTTATCAAACAATTTTTTTAAATTATAGTGGAAATTGGGCTCGTATAATAAAATGGGGATTTAACAGTTTTGATTTCTTTAATCGTGACTGACATCTCGTGCTAATATTTACATAATGAATTGATAATATCTGGCATTTAAGTTAAAGGAATATTTTGAATAAAGTAGAAATTTATTTATATAAAAAGGGGAAATTGTAAGAAGTTAATGTAGTTATAAAGTTGGATTTGATAATTGTAATGGTAATTTTTCCAGTACGTATTTAGGCAGTGTTATTGCTTATGTTATTTCGAGGATTGATATTTTTGTTTAAATAGCCAAAGTTTTTTAAACCAAATTTGTAAAATCCAGCTATATTTTTTTCTTTCAAAATTTCCCTTTATAGGAGAAGATGCTGTTCTTCTGTATTTATTACCCCTGCTGCTAAAACCCAAAAAAGTCGCACTTCCATCCAAAAAGAATACAAATTGGAAACCTTCGAAAGGTGACATGCAAGAGGCTTTCATGATTCATGCTCTGGTAATTTTATTATTTAGTTTTATATTATACTTTTTACTAAATTAAAAATATATTCCCTTTTTACTTTTATTACTCACAATATCCCTTAAAAAGTTAAAATGTTAATTTTATGATTTATTCCATTTTAATAATGCATTTCTTTTTCAGAATGCTGAGGATATTAGTATTATGATTTATTCCATTCTAATATTAATGCATTTCTTTTTCAGATTGCAGATGATATTCCTAACATCATTTCTCGAAGACAGGAAAAGCTTGGGGAGATGTCATTACACATGCAGCCATTTGTAATTATTGAGGGAGAAGATCTTCTGAATGCAGTGCATTACTACGTGGTTATGAATAAAGTGCTATACAGATTTGATTCACCCTTAAATGCAATTGAAAACTGCTTTAAAGCTTTTCATGTTTTCCACCTTCAATACCCTATGGAATCTGAAAGTGTTTGGTTATTTATACAGAAGTTCTTTTTTGAAATTACAACTGAGTGGGATAAGACAGTTTCTGATGTGTGCGAATTAATTTCAGATATAACATCATATAATACTGACGAAATTTCGGATTAAAATTTTGATAACCTTAAAATTTATAGTTAGAAAATGGAAATTGCTAAATTTAGTTTTGTTTGCTTTTATTGTAAGAGAAAAGTACCTAGTGATTCTAGTTTGATATTACATTTGCAAGTTTTTCACCCAGAGCAGTATTCTCAAAGTAAATTTATATGTGGGCAAGGTAATTGCCAAAAGCAATTTTGTTTAAAATGGCCCTTTAAAAGACATTTGAAAAAACATCTTTCCAATTTAAAAGTTATAAACTCTAATCAAAATTACAAAAAAACAAAACAAAATTCACAAAATGATTTTATTAGTTCTAATAATGATAATCTTTTAGAGTCTTCAAGCGGTGCTTCCAGTAACATTATTCAATCTACTTTAATACGTCAAAATATTAATCTATCTAATGATAAATTTTCTCATCCTTTAGAAATGAAAGACGAATGTCAAGTCTCTTTTTTAGAATATGATGTTTCAGCCCTACAAAGTAAATTCGAGGAAGAAATTCTGCAATTTGTCTCTCAAAAATTTCATAATGATTTTGCATCAAGAAAGAAAATTAGAGAGGAAATATTCCAAGCTGAGAATTTAATTTTTAATTCATCATTCTTGCCCTTGCTTAAACACAAAATTCTTTCTACTTTTCGTGATATGGACTCGCATGCTCTAGAACAGGTTTTTAATAGCGTTCAAAATCCATTTTCAGTATTTCGTACTGAATTTTTAACTTTAAAGTATCTACGTAAAAAAGAGGTGTATGTTGATCCTCAGCTTATAACGATAGGATATAAAACCAAACTGAAGAAATATAAACTTAAAACAGTCATAGAAAAAGTTCCCATTCGTATTTGTTATATTCCTATTATCGATACCTTAAAATGTTTGTTCTCGATGGACAACGTTTATGATATTGCATGTAAATACATGGATTCTTGTTCAGAGTCTGTACTTTTAAATGATATTAGTAATGGGAATATGGCCACTAGTAAATTAAATTACCCAGGAAGAAGAATTTTTCCACTCCTTCTTTACTATGATGATTTTGAATGTGGCAATCCATTGGGTTCACATGCTGGTAAGAACAAAATAGGAGCATTTTACTTTTCTGTTCGATGTTTTCCTAAAGAGTTTCAATCGCGATTAGAAAATATTTTTTTATTAATGTTATCTTATTCATCAGATATGCGAATGTTTGATAACGAAATTATTTTCAACAAGATGATAAAAGATTTAAATTATTTGCAAGCAGAAGGTATTGAAGTGAAAATCGGTAATGGAAACTTTAAAATTTATTTTCAACTGATATCACTTATTGGTGATAATTTAGCTATGAATACAATTGGAGGGTTTGTTCAAAGTTTTAATGCGAATTATTACTGTAGGCATTGTAAAGCGAGTAAGGAAATCTTGCAAAGACAAATGACGGAAGACATTTTATTACTGAGGAGGAAAGATGAATATGAAAGAGAGGTATTATTAAATACGCCTTCAGAAACTGGTATAAGATCTGAATGCATTTTTAATAAAGTTTCAAATTTTCATATATTGGACAATGTTATTGGTGATTTAATGCACGATATAACTGAGGGTGTTTGTAATTTTGATTTGAGTAAAATCATACTTTTTTATGTAAATGTAAATATTTTTTCACTTGAAACTTTAAATAATAGGATTCGTTTTTACAGTTACGGAGAAAATGAAGCTGCAGTACCTTGCATTAAACTTATATATAAAATGTGAATAAATTTCCTTATCAAATGATTTCTTTGTAAATAAATTTTCTTACCTTATAGGAAGTTATATACCATGCAGTGACAAACATTGGCAATTGTATTTGATACTTAGACAAATTTTAGATATTTTATTTTCAAGCACACTTCAAAAGGGAATTCATGTTTTACTGTCTACTCTTATTTCAGAACATCATGAAATGTATTTAAATTTATTTTCAGATTCTAATTTAAAGCCTAAACATCATTTTATGGTGCACTATCCGCGGATGGTTTGTGAATATGGTCCTCTTATTAATTTATGGTGTATGAGATTTGAAGCGAAACATAGAGAGTTGAAATTAATTAGTAATACTAGTCAGTGTAGAAGAAATCTACTTAAAACAATTGCTACTAAATATCAATTAAAATTTTCTTATCGTTTAATTTCCAACAGATGTTTGGATGATACTCTTGTCTGTGGAGAAAAAATAAATGTAATGGATTTTCCTGAAATAGTACGTCTTAATGCAAGTTTATCAACTTATGGGGAAAGGTTTAATGCTTATCGTCGTGTTATTTTTAATGGCCGTACCTATAAATCAAAATATTTTTTGTTTAATGCACTTAAAGATGATATGCCAATATTTTTTGAAATAATTTACATTTTTGTTTATGATCCTCCCCGTTTAATATTTTGTGGTAAGCCATACAGAACGCTTGAATTTAACACTCATTTTCATGCTTATGAAATTGAGAAACCCGAAAATAAAAGTCTATCACTATCATGTCTTTCCGAGTGTGTCGATTATAACTCCTATAAGTTGAATTTTATTGGTGGTAAAAAATTTTTAAGTGGAATCTTTAATATATGATAAATACTTTATTATTATGATTATTATTATTCTTTATGATTATTATTCTTTATGATTATTATTATTATTATGATTATTATTATTATTATTATTATATTCAGTTAAAAAATGTTCTGTAGTCTTTATTTTCGTTTCTATTATATAAATCATTTGCACCTGTTTTTTTTTCATCCTCTGTTGCCAATTATGTTAACACTTGAGCATTGAAGTACTTTCTTTGCTCTAATTATAATTTGTAAGCAATGTATATTTTGTTACATAAAATTTATTTCAAATATCTGAAAAGGTAAATGTAAAATTAACTTAACTCTGATTTACTTAATTGTGATAATTAGTAATTTAAAATCTGTAATTTCAATTACGATTATTCCTTACAAAAAAAATATAAAAAATTGCACAAGCATTGTATTTTATTTATGAAGATCATATTTTCTTTATCAGTTGTTAATATTTGGTTTTGAAAACTGATTAGTTAACGATAATTACAATTTGTAAGTTTAATGGAAAATTCACAGGCTAAAACTTTTTAATTTAATCGGAATAGTTAACGGTACAAATAACTTTAATATGAAACACATTTTTTTTGTGATATTAACCTACTGAAGAGCTCATTTTTATATAGAATTTTATTATAAAGAAAAGCTCAGGTGTTCAGTATCGATTGATCTGAGATTTTCTTTGTGATAAAATTAATTGTAAAAATTTAATCACTATTTAAAATGTAAATATAAAGGAAAATAGATTTGGTGATTCAGCAGATTATAGTTATTTGTACCGTTAATTTTTCCTATTAATTTAACTTTTGGCAAGTGAATTCTCCATTATACCTACAGAGTTTAATTTTCCTAACTAAATCAGTATTTCGCTTTGACCAAATATTTACAGTGGATAAATAAAATATGATGATCATAAATAAATCAAATCAACAAAGTTTACTGTAGAGTACAGTAATATATTTGTTGCAACTAATATAAGAATGCTATAGTTACAAATCTTTTGTTCTAGTAGCCAAATTCTAGCTCAAATGGAAATAAATATGTAGTAAATCCAACGAAAATATTGCTGTTGTAACTAAACATTATTTAGTAAATCTAACCATATTTGTTGCTAAGGTAACCAATATTCCCACTTAGATTCCTAATAAATGTTTTGGTTAACCGAATCAAAATCTTTTGTCCTAGTGACCAAATTCTAGCACAAACAAATAAATATTTAGTAAATCTAACGAAACTTTTGCAGTTATAACTAAACTTTATGTAACTAAAAATAATTAATTAGTAAATCTAACCAAAATTCAGTTGCAATTGCCAAATTCCAAATTCCCACTTTGATTCCTAATAAATGTTTTGGTTAACCGAATCACAATCCTTTGTCCTAGTGACCAAATTCTAGCACAAACAAATAAATATTTAGTAAATCCAACGAAACTTTTGCAGTTATAACTATACATTATGTAACTAAAAATAATTATTTAGTAAATCTAACCAAAATTCAGTTGCAATTGCCAAATTCCAAATTCCCACTTTGATTGCTAATAAATGTTTTGGTTAACCGAACAAAATATTTGATCATGATAAATAAATCAAACAGGTTATTACAAATAAATTTTGATTGTGAGAATCAATAGTGTTGTTGATGCAACTAAAGTTTTGTGGTCCTTGTAACTAATTTCAGTTTTGTTGATGATGATTTGATAATCACAACCAAATAAATTGACTAAATGTTCGTTAGTGTAAGAAATATTTGGTTACTATTACCAATTTTTTGGTCACGGTTACACACCTATTTCGTTTATGGTAACAAAAACAGCTTGGTTATGTTAACCATAATTCGTGTGGTGCTATATTGACAAAAAAGTTTCGTTGTGACAATCACTTTTTGGTCTATGCAAATAAATAATTTTTTCAGTGTGTCTTATGCTTGTTGCAAGTCCATAAACATAAATACAATTTATTCTTCTCACTCATTTTCTCAATCACTTGTTTCAATGTATAAGTTTGATTCACACATCCTCTTTCACTTTTAAATGCACCTTGTTTTTCGCCAATCAATAAACTAATTCGTCTGTAGTTCCTGCAGTTCCCCTTATCCTCTTTATCGTTATATAAGGCATAATTACTGCTCTCCTCTAATCCTTCGGAATTATACCCTTCATATCTAGTCGCTCACAATCTTGACTCCATTCTTGATCATTTCACAATATACCTGCGGATTTACCATTATTCAACTTTCTCGGCCTACCTATTACTACCTCTCAACTAATTACCTCATCCCCAAAATACCTGTTTCTTCTTACGACATCAAATCCAAACACATTCACTATCACCTCTTCATTACTGCCAATATGATATCCAGATTTTCGAAGTGTTCCTTCCACACTCTATTCGCATGAATTTCATCAGTCACGAAAGTACCATTCCTTTTCATTATTCTAAGAAGATTCCCTTAACTCTCTTTTTTAACCTTTTTTACTTCTTTCCTTAAGAGCTTCCTATTTTCTTCTAAGTTCCCATTCATCCTCCTTCCAAAATGTTCATTTACCTCTTTCTTCCTCCTACGTATGCAACTTTTACTCTTCCTTTTTCCCTCATATATTTCTACACATCTTTCTTTTGAGAACTCATCATTGGCCTTTAGCACATTCAACCACGCCTCTTTTTTACTTATAAACGCTTGCATCACCTCTTCATTTCACCACTTACCATTGACATTCTTACTTCCTACTTTAGCATATCCACATACTTTTCTTGCACTACTAACAAAGGCTTTCTTCATTTCCTTTCAGATTTGTTCAGTTTAAACATGTCCATTTCAACTTATTTATTTTCAAATGTTCTCATATATTTTCTTTAAAACCTTATTCACTTACATTCTCACTCTTAATTCTCCCCTCTTCCATCCTTATCTCTTTCCTCTCCATCCATGCGCCCACTAACTTATTCATATATAAAGCAACATAATGATCTGATATTCCCATCGCCAACTCCCTCCCTGATTTAGCGTCCATCAAATATTTCGACAGTACAACACCAACACAAAATCAATCATACTTTTCACTTCGATTGCATCTCTACCTACACCAATTCTTGTATACTTATGAATATTCCTACCAATCTCATTTTCACCCGCAACTCCAAAGGCAACCAGTAATACCATTTCTTTTTTGCTCACCTATCCAGCCACTTAACCACAACCAATCTGAAGCTCCTACTCACTCCATTCAAAATACTATTCAGATTATCCCAGAATCCCAGAAAATCACTCTCTCCTCAACATCACTTTCAGATGGACCATATGTTACAGCCACACAAACCTTGACCATCTCAAACTTAAATTTAACCATTAGTATTCTAGTACACACACAAAGAAAATTCACCATAGCTCTGTGCCACAGGTCACTCATCAGAATCTCAACTCCTCCTCTCCTCATCACATTCCTCTCTATTCCAGCAAAGACCATTTATATACTATTATATTATATATATATATATATATATATATATATATATATATATATATATATATTATATATAATATAAATAAATTTATATATATTTATATATTGAATATATATAATATATATATATATAGTATATATATATATATAATATATATATTAAAATATATATATATATATATATATATATATATTATATATATATATAAAATATGATAACTTATAAAAATATACTATTTAATAATTGTGAAAAAATTATTTATATAGTTACCTATATAATAAATATATTATATTTAATTATATATAATATATATATATAATAATATTATAAAAGGCCTAGGATATTTTTGAGAAACTGCAAGTTAGGTAAAGGTTTTAATTACATAATATAAACAGAGGTACAGTTAAAACACGTCCGCAAAGTTTAAGGGCCGTATTTACATACCGGCCTTTTCTCTTCCTTTCGTCAAGTGTTCCTTCAGAATCCTCCCTTAACGTAAATTCAAATTTATGAACAATCCTTGAGAAATTTTTTCCTTAAGGAAGCCTTGACGTCGCAAAATACTTGGCGAAATCTCTTCCTTAGTCAAGGTAGCTCTGAACCAACCTTGAACTCTCCTTAAGATTTTGTTTTCCGAGCGGCAGCCATCTTGTTTTTTTTATTGTAAAATTTGTCGCTATTTTTATGTAATTTATTTCATTTGTAGGCATTTATTATGTAAATGATTTTGTCAAATATATACTTTCGTGTAAGAAAATACCCAAAAACCACATAATTAGGCTCACACCAGAGAAATAGGCAGCGTGCAACCTTCGACCGGGACCTAACTTTAGTGTAAGGAGCGCAGATGATATTTTTATAATTTATCATAATTTCGTAGCTAGGCTACGTTCAGCCTAAGGCTATGCCAACCAAAGCAACTGGAACTAATAAGTGTGAAGCAACACATCTTCAATTCTCATAGTATTTTTATTAAACGCGTTTAGATTATTTCATTAATTTTTTTTCTTTTTAATATTTCTATAAATTTACATACATAAAATTAATATATAATATACTTTTATTTTGTTCTAGTTTCATTTACTTTGTGTTCATTGGCTATTGGTCTCTGACGTCATGAAATATGATGACGTTTTTCCTTGAAAACTGTCTTCGATAAGTAGCTCCCGATTAAAGGAAAGGGTGGTTTATAAATAGCAAATTTTTTTTAAGATTCTTATGCAGTGAAGGAATGCTTATCTGAGGCTACCTTTACGGAAAGTCAAGACGTTTTTCAAAGTTGATTCGTAAATACGGGCCTAAATCTTTAACCAAGACCTTCTACTGGTTTCATCAACAATCCATAGCTTGCTAAATATATGACTACATCTTTATAATAAATAATTCGTCGGAATTTCCCCAGTCCGCCTCCGAAGCAGCGAGCCCGCAAGTTCTCGTTTCCCATCTCATCACATGTATATGAATATACTAGACCTTTTATAATATTACTTACAAAACTCGGCGTTTTAAAGCTTGGAATTTTTCTATATATATATATATATATATATATATATATATATATATATATATATTTAAGACAGATAGTATAAAATATGTTATATATATATATATATATATATATATATTATTATATATATATATATATATATATATATATATATATATATATATATTATATCCTTATATATATATCTCTATAATATATATATATATAATATATTATTATAAACCTATAGCCTATATATTTAAGAATGCTACCACCCGTATCCGCGAATGTGCAACATTAAATATCCGCATCTGCATCCGCGGATGTGAAATTTAGACATCCGCATTCCACATCCGCGATATTAATTAAATTTACATCCGAATACTCACTAATATATTAATTACATACATATATATAATAATATATATATATATATATATAATATATATATAGTATATATATATATATTATTATATATATTATATATATTATATATATATATTTTAAATTATATAATATATATATATATATATATATACTATATATTATAATATATATATTATATATATATTATATATATTATAATATATATATATATATATATATATATATATATATATAAATATATATATATATATATATATTTATATATTATATATATATAATTATATATATATATATATATATATATATATATATATATATATATATTACTATATATTATATATATATATATATATATATATAATTATATTATATATATTATATGAACAATACCCTAGAGTAAGTATGAAGGAGAGAAAAAGCATTTCAAACATTCGTATTTAAAAAGGCTCGGGTTAATTCCATATCAAGTTTGCTTTTTCCTCACTTTTTAAGTACTCCAAGGCCCAAAAGTGCACCACCTTTGATGTTGATTGATGCTGTATATATATATATTATATATATATATATATATATATATATATAATATTATAATATATAATATATTATCTGGTTATATATATATATATATATATTAATATATATATATAATCTATATATATATATATATATAGTATATATATATATATACTCTGACGGTCAAAGGCCAAAGGTTAAAGGCTTGCCTAATTCCACCAGAGTTGGAGGGGGGGAGGTCCTGAGGCACATCCAATTAAACAGCCGGCAAGGTTCCATCTATTTATAATTGGGAAAATAAATAAAGTTAGTGTGCTCTAGGCTTTACCAGTGAGGTACGCTTACATGTAAGATTGAGCATAGCAGTTATATCTTGGGTCTGAGAGTTGGATAGAAAAAGAATGGGACTGTATAGAAAAGCGTGTCGCACGAACCCTTCTCAGTGGAGGAGGTATGTGATTGAAGAGTTCAGAAGAGCAGTGTCCGGTGTAATAGCAATTGATTAAAGAGATCGATGCAACAATTCTATGGGTAGAAAGAGACTGGAGAGAGAGATATTGAGAGAAGGAAGGTTAATAAGACGAAAAGCCTAGACTCCACCCTTTCATTCAAGAATAATTATGTATGTGGAACCACTCCAGATGTGTGGGCATACTCCATACATGGGCTAGTGAT
>JABUQX010112500.1:25000-50535 GCA_015478945.1 Trachelipus rathkii
TTGTTTTTTTCATCACAATACTGGACTGTAGAATTCTTCCAGTGAATCTGTTATTGATTTACTTGTAGAAGATGTTGGTTCTGGATATTTCATTTTTTTTCCTTTAAATGGATGGCTAATTAATAGACTGTTCGGATTGAAGTTTTCTCTGCAAGTTTACTCAAGTTTTGATTAACATTCCACCAACTGAAAGGATCATCATTTGAATCTAATCGTTTTTCTTGGTGATAGTTTCAATCATTTGCACTACATCTTTTAGTAATGCGTTTTTACTTCATCATACTGACTGTAGAAATTCTTTTTCCAGTGAATCTTTATGGATTTCTTGTAGAACGGTGTGGTTCTTAGAATTTTGTTTTTTTTCCTTTTAATGGGTGTCGAATAATAGACTGTTCGATTGAAGTTTTTCAACTGCCACAAAGTAACCATTTAACTTGTTCTAATATCGTTACAAAAAAAAACTTCCTTTATAACGGGAATCTAAGTAAGTTGCAACAGTATGAAGGCCATTA
Source organism: Trachelipus rathkii (assembly GCA_015478945.1). NCBI lineage: Eukaryota > Metazoa > Arthropoda > Malacostraca > Isopoda > Trachelipodidae > Trachelipus > Trachelipus rathkii. Next base: position 25,513 of record JABUQX010112500.1, read on the forward strand.
ATTTCCCCAGAACCAACGCGTTTTTCTACCTCTTGTTTAATTCATCTTCATTTTTTAAACCGTCATCAGTTCATTTGAGATGTTCAAATGCTTCCTTAGGCGTTGAGATTAATGGTATTACTTAAGAGACAGAAGCTGTAGAGGCGCTGATTTTTTTGGTAGTTTCTTAAAATGGTTTCAATAGCTTAATGCAGTGTGATATGATTCATTTCCACTTTAGTAAGATGTTAACTTTGGAATACGAACGCTTAAATACAAAGCAAGAAGGTTCTTTTGGGAGCAATACTTCTTTCCATCAAATGAAGTGTAATATTCCTTCTAGTTGGAATGTCTTTGATAACATTAAGATATGGAATATCAAGCCATTTTTGAATTGCCTTCAACTCATTTACATTTTCATTTTCTTTTTCAGATTCATCTTAAGTATTTTTATTATAAAATTCTTTATCAAATCTCGACAATAAACATCCGCGCACAATCGCAGGGCAAAAGCGCGGATGCGGACTGCGGATGCGGTCTTTAATATGTGCGGCATGCTCCGCGGCTGCAGATGCGGATGCGTGATGTTACCCCTGCATCCACTAATAATATTATATATATATATATATATATATATATATATATATATATATATATATATATATATATATATATATTATATATATATATATATATATATATATTATATATTATTAGTATTTAGATATCTGTGTTAATATATATATAATATTATTTTATATATATATATATATATATCTTATATATATATATATATTAATATATATCATTATATATAATATATATATATATATATATCATATATATTTATATATATTATATATATTATCAGTGACTACTCAACAGCTCGGCTATTCCATTTTTTCCCTTCCAAAAATTTAAAACATTATATATATATTTATATAATATATATATCTATATATAATATTTAATATATTATATATATATATATAATATATATATATTAATTATATACTGTATATATATATTATATATATATATAAAATATATATATATATATATATATTATATATTATATATATATATATAATATATATATATATATATATATATATATATATGAGTTCACGGTGGATCAGTAGATTGAAGCGAGTTTTTTCTTCTCACTTGACGACCGTAAATTTATCTCTCACGAGAGCTAGGGTTCAAATTTCGGTTCAGCTACCTGAACGTACGCAAACAAATATTTCTGTAATATTTAATTACAGTTCACGGCGTAGTGAATTACACTAATCTTAATGTCAAAACATCAATAAAAACAAAGCCAACGCACGTAAAACAGAATAATCTATTATAACATACAAAATCACACTGTTTCTTACATTCTTCTAGCATGATTCGAAACCACATCCAAGTTGGTTAGAATATATCCAAATGTGTTGAGCCAAAGCAGGACTTGCTTAAAGCCTAGGTTATCTACGTATTCTAATCCACTTGGTTAGGAAATTCATATAGCTCAATTTTCCATGACCAAGAACCTACTGCGGTAAGTAATGAACCTCCCAATTCAATTGATAGAGGTTAGGTGGCTACAATGTGAAACGGGTGATTCCAAAATATTGAGCCATCACAGGAAGCCGGGCGCAGAGATATGTAAGAAGGTTTGTATTAAAGTTATGTCTGATGTCCTTCAGGTCCGCGCAGTTTAGTAAGAGGTGTCTTGTGAAGTCAATTGTCGAGGAGGAGCATCTATGACAGTGGGGAGAGTGGTCGTTATAATTTTTACATTTATATTTCTAAGGGAGCGATGGTGCCCATAGAGGAAACGGGGTAGCATTACTCTGATTTGATGATACAAAGTTTGTTCTATAGGGAATATTTTAGGTGGACGTGCCTGGAGTATGATATTATTAGGGTATGCGGAGATGAATCTTATGGTTAATTGAATATGAATGTGTTTGGTAATAACTGGAACATGTCCGGAGGCGGGGAAGGGAGCGTGTTGAATTTATCAGAATAGAATATAGCTGTTGTGATTTAATTCCTTCTTGGTGCAGGGGGTTGCAGTAATATTTGATGTAAGGGTGGTCTGATAAAAGTTATTTACTCTAATGTTGACAACCTATCAGGAAGGATCTTGGTTTTGGTTAGTATGAGGTGGATAGGTGTGAAAGAAATGCAGTCTATTTTTATTCTGAGAACTTTGTTTTTTGTACGGTTTCAAGTTTTTGTATATTGGTCTATGATAATACGGGTACCCAAGCTGGTAATATAGTATTGTTAGAGTTCCTTTAATTGTGTCGACCAAAATTTGATCCAGTTAGTGTTTCCATCGCGTTCAATTTATTTATGGCCCTAGAGGTGTTATTGGTTATGTGGGTTTAGGTTACCTGTCATTTGTGTGTCGAAAGTTAAGCCTAGGATAGTGAGATGTTTATTAAGTGGAAGTATATTATTTGAGAGAAAAACTGCTAGATTGATATTTGATTCTCTTTTGTCAGATGTGACTGATGTGATAGAGGATATCTGAGGCGAGGCAGTCATTCTGGTTTTTGATAGTCATTGTTCTAGCTGGTTTAAATATTGTTATAGTTCTCTTCTAGCTGTGTCTATAAAGGGATTTTGAACTGTGATTGTTAGGTCGTCTACGTAAATGCTGATTTTTTTAAGAAAAGGATGTGGGATGTGGTAGGTTATGTGTAAAGAGATTAGAGAGTATTGGTGATAGGATGGCGCCCTGAGGGACTCCATTATATAATCTGTATGTACGGAAGGTGTGACGTCAATGGACGACTGACAGTACGACCGGATTGGAAAATTTGCTATGATTTTCTTATCATTAATGTTTATTTCTGTGTTTAATACTCTTTAACTGTATCAAATGATTGTTGATATCTACTGATACATGTAGAGTGCGGAAAGGGGGTGGAGTTGGTTGAAACCAGTAAGAATGTTTGAATTAAATCGGTGAGTAGTGTGGTAGTAGTGTTTTTTTCCTAAATTCATGGTGAGTATCAGAGAGAGGGATAGTAGATGGAGAAATTCTATGTAGTATTAACCTTTCGAAATAAGAAGATTATATGCGCTTGTTTCCAGAATGAACGGAAAGTGTTGATTTGCCAATCTGTATCGAATATGTGGGTTAGAACCACTATAGCTTTAGTTACCAGGTGTTTGAGGGGTACATTGAATATTTTGTCTAGACCCTCTGCTTGGGAGTTTTTGAGATTTTTAATGGTGTTGACTACCTCTAAAAAGGGTTCAATATGGGAATCTTCTTGATTGTTCTTAAATTTTTGGAGTCGTTTAACTGTTAATCTATTAGTAGGCGTTGTGGGTTTATGGCTAATTTTAGAATAGTGTGACATAATAATATTACATTGATTTTTTGGACTTCGGAGTTTATTGCATTTGATTTCTTTTATGACTATGTTGTGTGTTTTTGAAGTGTGAATTTTTTTTACTGATCGAAATATTTTTGTTGTGTTTGTTTTAAGGTTAATTGCTAAGGTTTATTATTGTCAAATTTTATTTTTATTTAAGTTCATTAGATTAATAATCCTATTGTTTAGGTCTAGGATCTGATTTATTTTGTCTTGATTTCACTGTCAATTTTGTTGGAGGGAGTTTCTTTGTTTTATGAGGGTGCCCTGCCCGTTTCTTGGTTTCTGGTGAAAATCGAAATTAAAATGTTTACGAAAACCTTGGGGTATGTATATTTTAGTGTGCATTTTGAATAGTTTTATTGTAGTGCTGTACTGTCTTGTCAAGAAATGGAAAATCAGTTATTTGGAAGAATTGTAGTTCATGTTCTATAAAATGAGCGCAAGCTTGCTAGTTCGCTTTCTTATAGTTAGTGTATGATATTTTTAAAGGATGTGTGAGTGGGGTGTTTATGTTGGATTGTAATCAAAGGAGAGGGCGTAAAATGTTTGCCATATTTGAGGTGACTTGAATTTGGGAAGAGCAAAAGAAGATGTCGGAGAACGTGGAATTCTGATTGTGTTGGAATAGCCGTCGAATAGGTTGGTTTCTATTTTTAAGGATACTGAATGAGTGCACGCTGTCTATGAGTGTTTCACCCTTTGGTGTGGGTGTGGGTGTGTGTGTTTAGCCATGTTGGATGATGGGCATTGAGGTCCACAGCCAGTATCAAATTATCGTATTGAGCTAAAGGGGTCAGGTCTGGGACATAATCCCGAAGGCACTGTGGTGTGGTGGCGGAGGGATATAGAAGCTGACCAATTATATATATATATATAGTATATATATTAATATTATATATATTATACTATATAGTAATATATATTATATATATAATAATTTGCTTATATATATATATATACAGCCTTATATATAAATATATATTATATTATATTATGATACTGATATCTATATATATAGTTATATATAATAATATACTATATGCACATATATATATATATATTATATATATTCATATATATATATGATAGTAATACTTATATATATATATATATATACATATCTATCAATATATCAATATATATATATAATATACTGATAATAGTACTTACTGATCAGAAATCATATTCTGTGATTTACTCAGATATTTTGAGTACGTGTACTTATCTTACATGGTAAAAATTTTTATATAATATTGTTTTATATACAAATTCCAACAGTGTTATCGACATCGTGAGAAAGAGCATTTTAATAGGTTCTTATTAATTACTTAAATCTTTAATACACAGGAGTAGGAATACTAAACTAATTAGGAATAAATAAATATTTGAGCGTTATATTAAGGGAGTAATGACTCTTATATAACTTATTTTGAACTCCATTATATTCTTATGCCAGCGCATTATGTGTAGGAGATTTGCAACCCATCTTCTCCTAATATACAATGTCCAACATATTACTATTCACTATTTAAGTTAATTTAGTATATATCTCGTGTAGTAAACAAGTATAGCTCTGACTATATTATTATATGGTATTGTTCATGTATCAATTTTACAGTTTTAACAAGACGGTAAGATAATTGTATAATATATTACATTATATAATTCTATATTTATATCATATATATATATATACTATATATATATATATTATATATATATATATGTATATTATATATAGTATATATATTATAACTTAATATATATATTTGGGCCTTCTATTGTATTGATACATAGGGGATAATTTGGGCTCGGCTGGGCTTTCAATAATTAGATGTGGTATGAATTTGTGGGTGATTTCGGAATTTATATATTTTGTGTGTATGAGATTCTTAGATTATGTTAGCGACTATGTTTTGGAGGAAACTCCTATTCTAGTTTTAGGGATGGTAACAGTTGATAAATTCAGAGAGGTGCATAGTTTTAAGGATTTGATTCTTGTACTTGTGCCATGTGTATACTTGAATTTTTTTAAGGTGAGGAAAAATTCTCTATGTTTATTTTTTTATTCCATTAATATGAATTGAGATCTGATTGAATTAATGTGGATTGGGGATGTGAATTTCTGGTGTTTGAGACCGCGCCTGGAATGGCAAGGACAACTGGGAATATTGATTGAATGGTTTTGGTGATTAGGCACTTTAAGCGAAACCTAAAAGATATTTTGATGCTGGAATAATTCTGAGAATTGCGTTTACTCAGAAATTGTATGTGATACGATATAACACTGATTTCATGGTGTTAGGAGTATACTTTGAGTCTACGACTTAAGTAGGTTTATGTTGTTGGTTAGGTTTAAATTTAGTAACGAATTACGTTATGCTAAATTATTTTGGTAGGTTAGGTACGTTAAGCATATGCCTAATAGATTTGAACATGTCTTTTCGGTGAATTGTTCATTCGGTTAATTGGTTTATGCACGTGAATTGTTGTCCGATTCGAACACGCAGTTCGATGCCTGTTCTGTCCCGGATAGATTATTTCACGTCTGTCTCGTCGGTGCTGAAATTATGCGAGGAAGATATTTCATTTTATACTTCATTACGACCAGTTATAGATTACATATTAAAACTATCTTCTCACAAAATAATATATAAGATTATAATATGACTTGAGAATCATATTCTGTTGATGTTATGTATTCGGCCTTTGCTTACCTTCGATTTGCAAATTGTTATTTCCCAACTAAAGAAGTAGACATCATCTACCACTTTCTACTTTGGTAATAAAGCAGATCGCTATTCTTAACATTACGCTAGAGTATACTGCGTGCTTATACTTAATTTATATATATTATATACTAGAACAGACGATAATATATATTAGGTTGCCACAAATATTAAGGTAGAAATTATTGGTATGCTGTAGTTTCTGTTCCATATTTATTTTGAATAAAAGTATAAGTGCTCAGAACATGCATGATCTGTTTACAGTTTTTACACTATAATACGTAACACCCTTCAAGTTTAAATATTTTTAATTCATTTTATTTATTACTTACATAATTTCTTTGCTGCTACTGTGTCTATATTCTTTATGTCTTTATTCTTGCAATCTGAGTCTGGAAAAATTTGGTACGATTTGCTAAGAGTTTACAATGTCGAGCATTTCACCTGAGCCTTATCGAATAAGGTATCAAATTGATCACTTGCTCGTTAAATTTAAAGGGACTCTCATATTTATGACTAGTTATAGAGTTTAAGTTCACCGACAATCACAATCTATAAACACTAAGACGACAGCCTTTCTTTTCATTATTATATATAAGTATGGGATTATGCATTAAATACTCGCTAGCACATTAGAGAAATAGGTGTTGGAGTTTCGCGCATCTATCATCTCAGAACGGAGGATGAATGCACTCTTTTCTACTCTTCCAACCACAGGATGTTTCTCCCAATTAAAGACCAAGTTGTCCTATATTACGATAAGGTGGGTAGTGTGTTTTGTATAGATTTTCGTCTACAAAATATTGCGACAAATTAATTCTCATAAAGAGAAGAGATCTAATATCTTATCGCACGGAATTTAATTTGACTGAGGATCTACTCTTCAGATGATTAACGCTTAACCTCACGAAAGAATGTCTTACTAACTCTGCCATATGGTAGTTTCACCCACTCTGTGAGGCACCTCTTTAAAGAAACCACTCACACTCATTTATTAGATTAAGAGACCTTTAACTATATTAAAAACGATGTGTAGCTAGAGATCTTCTCAGACAATCTTCTGATGTAGTGATTATAATACAAATACCGGCATAGCTTATTTATTATTTACCTCTAAATAACGTCATTTTCGGGTGTTTTACTGTGTCTGTAGTAATAAACTTTTTGATTATTCAGAAAGCATTTTCATTTTATTTTATTCTAGAACCTAATTTTTTGACATTTTTTTCGTAATCAATCTTCTACATATTTTTTCAATACTGATTTCCAAACTTGAAATATGTATTGAATGAGGTCCATATTACTTGCCGCCACTATCAAAATTAGCACGAATTTATATATTTTTCACAGATTTTATTTGATAGTTATGTTTAGTAGTATAGACTTTATCTAAAAGAGAGAGTGTGAGTGAACATATAGTATCCGAATGTATGACAGACAGTTTTATTACTGTTTAATTTTATATCATTATTTAGAATGCTTATGTATCACCATTTTCAAAGATAAAAATAATACAAATAACGGTCATAAATTCTTATCGTGCATTTGTAGCAGTATATGATTATACCGCATCCTATGCATATTTTATAGCTTGAAATTATTTCGAAAAAATTGTTAAGATATGTATGATTATAACGAAAATTAGTATTTCTAAAAATAATTATGTGATATTCTGATAAAAATATGGAAAATGCCCGAAACTATATTACTTATATTAATACATAGATCTATATTCAAGATAAAACCACCCGAAATATAGATGTTTTAGAGGATTAAAAAGTACTTAAGCGTGTATTGTTCTCTTCCAACCATCAAAATTGTCTGATAATATAAGAATTTATTGTTCATCTTATATATTATTAGTGATGGGGGTCTAAATATAGTTGTACCACAATTAAAACTCACGATTTCGACTAAATATAAGAGTATTCACTTCTCATAATATACTCATATATTTTATTATTCCGTTTTTAATATTCGTTCCAATTATTATTATTTATATTTTAATTATGTAAGGGTCAATCATTAATAGACATTTTTACCTTATACAATGGGGTGCAATTTAAAAAACAAGCCAATGACCTACTCACATACTAAATTTATAGTATCAGCTAACAAGATTAATTTTTATGTGCGTACTCATATATCTAATTGTAAAATTATCAATTATTATTTCACTTAGACATTACCTTAAGAAGCTTTAATTACCTACTACAAGGTAGATATCGTATGTTTTTAGTTACTAAAATCACAAGTAGAATTTGACTGTTATCATATACCTTACGTCTTTTATATAATTATTATTACAAACTATAATTCACATAATTAGCTCAGATTATTTGCATATGTACTTAGATAGTTTATTTAATTTATTCAGATCACAGAAACTAATAAGCCTTATAAATGAACTGACAGGTTAAATCTAGGGATGGGTTTATAGCACTGATAGCTGAAATTCATCTGCGGATTACTTTCGGACAGAATCCAACCACCACAGGCAGTTTGGCTATATCGCTTCCCACGCTATTGTCCAACTTTTTCCCATTAAACAGTTGTACGGCACATAATTAGCTATATGAACACAATTTAGACTATTAATTAAATAATAAGGACCATGAAAAATCTATAATACCACAAGTAATATGTACTTGTGAAGGCTTAGGATCATTAGCACATACATATCACATAAAATCAAATTTGCTTTACGGTCAAATTTATTAAAAAAATTATTATCAATTCAATATTCAAAGAATATTCTTATATGAATCTTATTGCCAGATTTGGAAATAATAGAGTGAAATTACTTCACAGACATTATATTACAAAAATATCCAATAACTCTGTACCCATATCCTTGATTTCTCTTTTATCAAGTAAATCTTGAAGAGAATAAATATCGAGATTGGAGGTACCCAATAAACTCCGTGAGATACGATGGGGAAGTGGAATTGATCATTCCTCACTGAGGCTCTAACAATTTATTACTCGAGACTATACAACCAATGCATTGTGAGTAAAGGGCCGGCACTCAATATGTAGTTAGAGGCCAGCAATTTTGAGAGCGACACACTCATTACTCACTCACTCTATTACCTTTTTTCACGTTTAACACCTTACTAATCTCAAGCCAATCACAAAAACAAAATTGAGGAATTCTTTTCTTTCTCAACTATTATCCTTTCACCCACATACTCTGGTAATAAATATGTTATTTTTAAAGGTCTAAAATTAGATGGACTGAATATCAGGATTGGTGTAGAATAAATGAGGGTACTGGTTTTTAACTGATGACGTATTTACTAATGTTATTTTGTTTACGTATTTTATTATAAAATTTACTCATACAGTACGCTATATTGCCATTCAGAGGTAGTTACAAAAATAATGAATGTGTGTCACTTCAATTTTTTAAGGCCTCAAAAAATATATAATCATGTAGGTCCCCTTATCTTCAGCATAATTAATCAGTATATAGTATGTAGAAATGTATTATTACACAAGTTGATGTTTTTGGAATCACGCAGAAGGCCTTGTAAGTAAAAAATATCTCAGCATAATACTTTTTCGACATATAGATGATAAGGACAATGTTCATGGCGAGCCTGCTCTCGTTGGGCAACGATATGCTTTGTGCGACATGAACGGTTAAAGATAAGGTTTTATGAATAGGCGAATAAAATTATGTGTCTCTATAAAATCATTGACTGTAATATATGGAAGAGATAAACCGTCAAGGTGTTTTCCCTCGTCGTGTGACTAATATATCTCATATTTTGGTTAATCATACAATTATGACTCTTTAATCCTTCACATTATATAATTAGTGAGTGTAATAATATCTTTATTATGCATAATGTGAGTGTATACCTATTATATATAATACTCATTGATTGAAGCACTAAGTACCATTATAATCCTTATAATTTAAGTCTGCATATATTTTTAATATTGATATCATGTGGGTATTGATTTTTTTATTGGTCTCATAGAGTCATATTGAAATACTGAGTGAGTGAGAGTAGATTTTGTTTTAATAATGTATATTCTTAGGTTAGTCTACGGATCATTCTTAGATAACTAAATATAATTTTAAGTGATAATAATTTAGATTACTCTAAATTGTGAACAATTCCTTCTATATGCCATAATCGTAGCTAATATTATAATCAACATATAATATGATATTATCTGCTAACATGAAAATATTGCCAAAGAATTTTATAAATATACAGTATCTTCTTAACTCCAAAGACATGAGGAGTTGAATCATCCAGACAAAGTAAATGCTCATTATGGTTATCTTTATTTCTAAGCATATCTAACCTTTCCTTAAATACATTCCTACACTGATCCCTACTACTAGTGCAAATCCTACAGAAATATGTAGAGTTGAAAGACTGTACAAAACCCATAATGGTATTATACCCTAAGTTATCTGCACTAAAATTGGAAATTGTTCCCTTAAGAGGATTTTCGAGAAAATTTACTTTTATTCCTGTGGTTTCTAGTACCCTAAGATCTGATACAATTGGATTCTAAAATAGAATGAAACCCAAAAGCTTTTAAGTCTTGAACATGAAACAAAGCTACTAAATGAATATTTTTCAAGTACGAATTGAGATGTGGAGGTAAATTGCCTAAAGTAAAATAAATGGCACCTAATTTGTGGATGTTGGCTCTGTGGCCAATTGGATTGCAAATTTCAAAATCATCATAAAATAGATGAACTTGTAATGCATACTTTTCAACAGAAAAAAGAGGGTGGTTGGCAAAACATGAAGCATCTTGTGGTTGGCAAAACATGAAGCATCTTGAAATCTCTTTATAACATTCTGTAAATTATTGTTACTCTTAAGAAAATAACTTTGTATTTGTTCATTATTCATCAAAAAAGTTAGTGTTTTAAGAATTGGAATGTAGGTAAATGTGCTACTAACTATTACTGGTTCAAAGTATTTATTTTTTTTATTATATCTTGTATCTTCATATGTACCAATTGCAATATCTACACTCTCTACTAAATTAAATTTCGCTATAAAGCATTGAAGCCAAAACATGTTAGATGTATAATTATTATTAATGCTTTCAAGATCAAAAAAAACATCCAAATTTTCATTATTTTTACAAATATCACCGATTTTGCTAAGCAAATTACATGTATTACTCATTATTTCGTTGGCAACTTTTAGAGGAATATCTTTAGAATAAATAAATGAAGCAAAATTTGTAATTTCATTAAAAAGTGACCCTTCTCTATCATGATTTTTAGTGACAAAGTAATTCTGTTCACAATAACTTTGATTCACACATGAATTAACTATATTTTCTTTGAATACTTCAGATTGCTGATTCTCATTTTCATTATGTACATGATTTTTTTTTAAATGGTTTATAAATCCTCTATATGAGTAAAAATGCTTATTACAAGCATCTTGAATACAATACAAAACATTTCCATCAAAGATCACATGGTAAAATTTTAAGTGATTTACATATTCCTTACTATTAACGAAGTATTTATGGCATTTAAAGCATCTAAACATTTTCGAAAAAGAAATAGACAATATTAGTATCAAACCAATTCTAACGTTAATTGAAAATTTAAAGAAATATAAATAAAACATTATTGTGATTGCATTTTAATACAAAACAACATTCCTGTGTCTACCTAGATTGGTACTCTGACGTAGTTTTTTAAGACCGGAGCACATCGTATTCACTTACACTTGTGTTTCGTTATATTTAATACTATATTTGATAATTTTGATAAAAAGTCAGCATAGGTACTAAAGCATTTTACTATCGTTAGATAATATACTGGAATACGTAGTGGCACTTGAAGAATTCGTCAAATGCACCCATTAAAGAATCAGCAAGAGGTGCGATACACACAACGAGTCAATATAAAAAATGAAATAAGAGAAGATATTTACTTATTCTCGAGTTTATCATAAATACAACTTAAAATTAAGGTTGAGTGAGATCCCTAAATATCTTCCTAGTAGTACATAAGTATAGTACTTAAAGGTAACTTACACATAAGAATCAATATGAGATAATAAATCAATAAGTGAAGTATAATAACTAATATCAACAAAATTAACTTCTCTTTTATCTATTTATATATATTTGTTTTGGTCTGATAATTAAATAGAGATTTTCTTCTTATATATTATTATTATTATTATTATAAGTATGTATGAATTAGTTCATATATCGCACAATATCTAATTTATCTAGTTAAATAATCATTTAACACTTTACATTAGATTAAGCGAGAAACATGGATAATTCATATAACAGTGGGTCCTTATAAATATATTTTGTAGGTGATAACCCCTTGAAGCCCCACCGTACAACAAGCCTTTAATTATATATATAATAGTATATAATTCAGTTATTGAGGCCTAATTTTATAAAAGAAAAATGATAGGCAACAAGGAGATTATATTTCAATATGCACCAACAATAATCCAGTATATAATACCGACGCGCTTTGTTCACCCTAGGTTGGCCACCCCTGTCTTAAAAACTACTAATTTGACTGTCTATAAAAGTAGAAGATGTTGTATGGAATCAGTAAACTAAAATATTATATCAGTTTTATTAAATTACTCATAAATCAATTAACAATGAACATAAGATAAATAACATTTGATCAAACAATAATATTTGCTTATTATGAAATGTTGGAAAAAATTAGACACTTTAGAGAAAAAAATATCGGTAAGTATATATATATCCATTTTTTATCTACCTGTTTGCCGCACCGAAATGACTTGGTGGGGGTAGAGTAGGGCGAGTCAGGATGCGGGAGAAGAAGGAAAAGGGCGCTATTGATTTTTATATAAGAAAGAATACCGTTTTTGGCAAAATACGGTGAAATGTTTAATGCCCCTAGCTCTATAGATCCTTAGGAGTGCTTACCTACTGTATATTAATATGTAGTTTATGAGGAATAACTCGTCATGGTGGAGGTAAACCAAATAATACCCTACCTTAGGAGGCTTTCATTGATAACCTATATATATAGGGCACGTGAGATAACCCTTTCACTATAATAAATGGTCAATGGTAAGGTTTCACATTACTATGCCAGTGGAGTCTACAACCATGCACCCCCTATGTAAATAAATCATACCGCTCATTCTCACTATCTCACTAATTTAAGACACTCACCTTTATTCTCGACTCCGCCATATATCACATTCTCCTTACCTTCATGACATTATACATCAGAACTTACAATCAACTTTTACTATTCTCATTCTAGTATCTCACTCCCAGCCCGGTCGGTTTCCTAACTAACACTAAACTTCCAGCCACTAACATTTACTAATCACCATCAGAACTAATCTATTATCATCCTTATATCCTACCCAATGACTCAATATACTCATCTCACATTACACTTCATTTTATTTCTCTCTTTAACCCCTTTCTTCACACTCCAACCCAACTCTCTAATTATACGTTCATTCCTCAATTTATCAATACTTCTCACACTTTTAGCATTGCCCAGCAGATTGTCCATCTGTAAACACATTGAATCTTTAGATTTAATAATACTTATTTATTCCATGATCACATAGTCTCTCATAATCTACTTAATACTCATATTACACTAGGTTAACAACTATACCTCAGTAAGCGCTAGCGCAACTCAAGACTTGATAGTTACCTATTAAATATATCATATTAATATATTTATATATATAGTATAATATATATATATTATTAATATATATATATCCCACTGTATCTGACCAGACTTAATATTATATATAAAAATATATGTAGTATATTACTATATTAATTTTCTGTGGTATATAAATATGAATAGTTTATAGCTTTCAGAAATCAGTAATAAGTGACCTTTAATAATATACTCATAGCTATATATAGTATACTAAAATTTTATAGAGCAGAGAGGAGAAAAGAGAGAGAGAGAAAAATTTTTTTTTTCAATATAACATATATAAGCTTTGTTCAGAGTAGTCTCATCATTTAGCGTGTCCGAAGAATATCTCACTATATTATCGTCAATCAGTCAAAATGTATAATCCTACCGTCCCAATCATAATATATTACAAATATAAAATATATAAATAAATTATTTTCACTAGTTAGATACCCATAATAAATAAAGAAATTAACTAATATATAAATTTTACAACAAAATTTTATTTGAAATCTTACTACATACTAGGGCAATGTACTAGCCGAAATCTCAACTTTTATCATGAGAGCCATATCGTAGATCTAGAGGAGAGTGGGAGACTAAAGTTATAATTTCATATATTATATAGAGTCTCCGCAAATGTACGTACATTTGATAAAATAAGGTAATTAATAAATATTATCATATAACAAAATTTCATACCCTGATTTTGAAAAATCTTAAATAATAAATGACTTATATAATTAAACATATAAGCATAAAAATAAAAAAGATTTTTCATAAGAATATTAGGTAAAATATTATGGAGAAAAATCACATGGGTTTTTTGTATATTATTATTATAAGAGATAATTATATATCTAAACGGCCAGTATGGCAGTTAGTCGCGGAAATTCATCTAAGAGTTTCATAATGTTATAATCAGTAGCAAATTAGCGTTGGATCGGAGTGGTCTCGCGAAACGAGCCAGGACAGTGTTCGTATCGCATATTACATACTCAGCGGTTATTGAGAGTTTTTATTACGGTAGGTTCATATTGATATCACTATACACGCAAACTATGTCGTGAGGTGTGATCTAGCTCGGCGTCGGCAGTTTGTAAACATGTATAAAAACATTTTAAGAACAACTACTGTGTTATTACGTCATACTCACTAGCTCACTAACTCAATGTGCTAATTATAGTGATCTTATATCTTAATATACTTACCATATGACTACCCTCACTCCGTAAAAGAGACATTCTCGAGCACCGCACCTATTTGGTCTATAAAGCATCTTCTATCGAACTACTTACCTTATAGCACTCTATAAAAATCCTACTATTACCTCGGCGCAAACTGGTTCAGACGCCAGTCCTCGATGTTCACACTCTCAAGTAGGGTTTTCCGCTCTATCAGTTAAGATACTTAAGCATCACTTCATTAGGATACCTCACTACATAAAACTCGATTCTTACTATTACACCAGAGATCTTTGGTTTCTAAGGCGCATAAGAATCTATATAAATGTCACTTGAGTTACTCACAATAAGAGTTAATCAATAGAGTAAAAAGGACCGGGGTCTAAGCTCACTTGAGTCTAGTCACTATTAATATATATAACCTATTAGCGAAGAAATCTTTATATAGTCTGACCACTAAGTAAAAACATTTCAACCTTCTTTGATAAGTAACACAATCATTTCTCACATATGACTTCTACTCAATAATTATATACTATTCAATATTCTTTATCAAATTAATATTATACATTAATGAGCTACACGTTAATAGTGAGTATAATAGTTAAAATTATGTAAATATATTAGTGATATTTATATTAAAATACTAAAGTTTAATGAAATGTTAAACATTATTTATGAGCGTGAAGATTAATAAAGTTTTTATAATAAAGTAATATAAAATTTCACTTTTATGTGTATATACATCATAGCTAGCGAAGTACTTTCTTAAGCGCCTATTCATAGATAAGAAAAACCTGCGTGATACAGAGTTCATAAATTGAGGAGTATTAATGGGGCGGAAATCAAATATGCACGAAACACACTAATACTTTTTTACAACTTTGACACCTTACACCCTTCGCTACTACCAAATTATTCTCTTAAAATCAGGCATTACCGAGTTCCTTTTGCGATTATGGTGTGCTGTAGTTTTAGTCAATGTTTTAGAGTTCAAGATAAGAAAATTGAATGATTGTGTGGTTATTAGGGCCAACTAAACCTCCTTTTTGGTTAAAGGGTTGGACTCTTAGGTCAGTTATGCAAATAATATTGATTGGGCGTCACATTTATGATTTAAAACAAAATACAGAGAGTTTTTAGATAGGAGGGGTGTTCGGCGAGGTGTGTGGTTATCTAACAATAATGTGTGTATGTGATGGATTGATTTGTTTTTTATTCTGGAGATTGATGAAATACCGATTTGTGATAGGTATAAGTTGGTTAATTTACTAAAGCTTAACTCTCACATTAGTAAAAGGGTATTCCTAACCTAAACGCTAAGAGCTATATAACCCCTAAATTTATAAACATACACCTACCTCATTTCACGCTTAGGAAAGTCGTATTATGTAAGATGATGAGGTATTCAGGAGAAACGTTTGAAACCTATTGATGGCGATTTTGTGTGTTTTGTGATTTCGCGAGACCCGTGAGATTTGTCGTGATCGGTGTGTTTCGATATTATAAGTTGTTAATAGCGTTCGTGCGCGAGATTATAAAATTAGAATGTAGATATAATTAGTAATATAATTATTATTTATATGTAAAATAGATTAAGTTAGTGGGGGTGCTTTGCGATGAGATGAGAAGGGTGATTATACGAATAGGAATGTGGGTAAATTAAGAAGTGAGAAGTTAAGCTCAGTAATACATAGGTAAAGAAAAGTATGTAAATATAGCGCTCGCTCACAAGTAATCAGTATTGAAGGTGAATCATAGTTGAAACTTGTGAGTAGAATACATAATCTGGGTAGCAAAATGACGGAAGCAATTGTAGCATAGTATTGCTAAAATGAGAAGTATTTAGATATGTTAGCTATAGTATAGAAGTAAAAATATGAGTTATATACATAGTGTGTGGTGGTAATGATAATAGAGTGAAGTGGGCTCTATAGTCAAGATTATCACAAGCACACATAAACAACAGATGGTATTGCGTTAATTGATAAAAAGGATTAGTGTTATTAATCAACATTTTCACATAGAATTTGCGTGCCTTATAATTATTAAAGTGAGAAAGAAATACCCTAAAGTTCAAACGTAGGAGAAAAGAAGAGGTAATGAACAGTTTTGGAAGGAGGATGAATTGGGACTTACAAGGGAAAAGGAAGCTCTTCTTAGGGAAGCGCGAAAAAGTAAGAATGAGAATAAGGGGAACCTGCTTAGAATAATGGATAGAGAGACGGCTGCTTTTTGTAACTGATGAAAATGGATGTGAGGGAATGTGGAAAGAACACTTCGGAAAAATCTGTATAATATTGGCAGAAATGAAAGGCGTGATAGTGAATGTGTGTGGGTTTTGATGGTGCAAGAAGAATAGGTATTTGGATGAGGTTATTAACAAGGAGGAGGTAATGGGTAGCTGAGAAAAGTGATGAATGGTAAAAATCTGCAGGTATAAGATGAATTACTGGTGAAATGATCAAGAACGGAGGCGAGATGTGATTGATTGGATTTAGAAAGTTGTGTAACAAAGCGTTTATGGAGGGTATAGTTCCGAGGGATTGGAGGAGAGCAGTAATAGTACCCTTATATAAGGGTAAGGGAGATAAGGGGAACTGTAGGAATTATAGGGGAATTAGTTTATTGAGTGTTGTGTTGTAGGGAAATATATGCTGGTTATTTTGGTCGAAAGAGTGGTCGAGTGACTGGAGGCTGATTTGTGAAGAACAAGGTGTGGTTAGAAGTGGTAGATGATGTGTGGACTCATTTTACATGTGAAAATAAATGATTGAGAAAAAGAATAAATTGTATTTAGGTTTTATGGATTTGCAACAGGCGTATGATGGCAGGTGTTAGTGATATATGGTGGTGGTGGTAAGCTTCGGAATGGAATTAAAAGTATGTATGACGATAGTGGAGGCCGTGTGGTAAGAATACAATATGGTGTCCAAAAATGATTTGGTTTTAGGTAATTAAATAGAGGATGGGAGGCGGGTTGTGTTATGTTCTCCTTGGGTTACTTCAATTTGTATATGGAAGTGGTTTTATGAAAGAATAAGATTTGGGGGTGGCAGGAAGTTAGAATGATGAGAATGGAGATGAGTGGGAGGGTGCCCTACCTAAGTATAGACTGCGGATGACTTTGGTTTGCGTGGCACACTGTATGCAATACTCAAGAGTTTCAAGATTATAGAGTTAAAGATAGATTGGCAGGGTGATGATATATAGGAAGAAAATTTGTAAAAGAAATAATTATAATGTTAGCATTTAGTATGTGTTATGTGTCTTCACTATAGGGAGGCTTTGAGTGAACAATCACATCATAGCCTTGTGAGACTATTATATTTATTTTTTTTTATAATTTAGTTGATCTTTTGGTAGCAACATAGTTAAGCTGTAGTTTAGCACAGATTGTAACGTGCTATTATATATATATGTTATTGAATGAAGAAGGAACGGATGATATGAGTCAATAGAGTTAGGATATAGGTAAAGTTTTGATTGTAATGGCAGAATAAAGTATAGTGGCTGGATATACAATTTTTAAATCGTGTTGATATATGTAAGGTACCTACAAATCTATATGATAATTAGCGTATTATCTAGGGTCTTATTATACTCACATTGAGGGATTTAGTATTGTGATTACACCTATAATTGTAGTTATATTGTATTAGTAAGTGGAAGAATCACTATATTGAGTATAAGACCTATGATAACAGAAGTAAATCATAGAATACTAAAGTTCAATTGTTCAAATAATCGTGAGAAAATACTGTCGAGTGGAGAACACTATATTGTCACTAAGGTGGGTAGTGTGATAGTATTTTTATATATCGTCGAAGAGAATGTATATCATAACTGGATAGAGTAATACTAGAGGATTAGTAATGAATCGAGGAAATGAAGAATACAATGCAAGTATGCCTTGAGCATCGATTGTTTATTGCGCATTCGTGAGAGGCACTAAGACTGACGGGGGACTATAAGGGAGGGAGTGGTGCGACGTATTAGGGTCTCGGCGAATCCGTCTCGCCAGCGGGGAGACGCAGGGAAGCGAAGAGAGTGGAGATTAGATCCAGTAACGGAATTGCTCCGAATGGCGACTTGAATGCGTGAGTGTTTCAGTACGGCGGAGATAAGTGCATAATAGGATGAATACTGAGGGGTTTTGTGATTATGGGTCACTTTTTAGTTTAACAAAACCTTGAGACCAAAGAGGATGAATTTTACCTGTACAATATTATCACATAGTTTGTGAATGAGGGTTCCGTCGCGGTCTCACCGTGAGTACCTAGGCGTCGAGTTTCTGCGAGGCTTGCGAGCCGCCCAGTTTCACAAACTAATGGTGGGATAGAGTATAAAGGGTGTGAGGGAACAGTAAGAAAAAGCATAGTGACATATTTATATTTTTAAACTCGTATAGTCTATTCTTAAAACTACTAGTTAAAGTCTCTTATATCTTCTTTACGACGAGTATGCGAGAGAGGACGCAATATACCTCCCAGATATAACTACCCAGTCTTGAGGCAATATGTATATAGCTCACACTTAGTAGAAAGAACAAGAAAGAAAGAGAAATATATAATATATGCCGTATTATCTCATTCAGTTTACTAATTACTTAGATATATGAAGTCAATTATAAAATCATAATCTGACCATCTATATATATAATATATATTATCTATATTATATATATATATATATATATAAATATATATATATAATATATTATATATATATATATATATATATATACTATATATATATTATATATATATATATAATATATATCTATATATAATAATATATTATATATATATATATATATATAATTATATTAATATTATATATATATATTATATAATATATATAAATATAATCATATATTCTCATTCCACAGGGGTTTAATCTATTTTACCTATTAATTTTATCCAGAGATATGAGGTTAAGGTGGGTGACGAGTCATTACGGAATATAAGAAAAAAGCAGTTAGAATAACTCATAATCATATAAGTCGAAAAGGAAAGCTCACCGAGCTCATTACCGTTAATATGATTAATTTAGTAGTAACTCATCGCAGTCAGAAAATATATTCCATCCCTAGAATAGCTTCATATGGACATATATATAGCGATGGTGATACACTCATATGGTATGAGTATTCGTGATCATGTACAGGAGGTTCATCCCTTGGCCCAGGTGGGCCACAACCATACTCCTCACAATCCCCCCGCCATTTCACTACTGTTATACACCTTTCTTCCTCGCCTCTACAAACCACATTTCTCTCTCATGCAACATTCGTTCACTGAGAACTCATACACTTTTATTATTAAATATATATATATATATATATATATATATATTATATATATATAACTATAATATATAATATATAATTATTATATATATTAATTATATATATTATATATATATATATATATATATATATATATATATATATATATATATATATATATATATATATATCAGGTTGGGTTCAAGTTAACAAGTACTGTGTTAACTTGTACTTGACTAAGTACATTTTTTGGAGTACTTGTACTTGTCAGCTTGTATCTTGGCAAGTATCTAAAACCCAGTGTGCTTGTACTTGTACTTGTACTGGCACCTTTTGCCTTTTTTGTTATGGGGAAAAAAAAAAAATTTTTTTGGTTTTTTTTTTTTTTACAAAAGTTCACTTGCAAGTACTTTTGGCATTTTTGACTTGGCAATATTTTTTTTTTTTACTCATTTTTTCTACGTATTGATCCGATAATTATTTCTTATGTATTTTAAATAAATTTCCATTTATGAATATAAAGTATGTCATTAATATATAAAAATATATATATACATATATATATATATATTATTATATTATATATATATATATATATATATATATATTATATATATATATATATATATATATATATATATATATATATATTATATATATATATATAATATATATATATATATATATATATATATATATATATATATATAAATATTATATAATATATATATATACTATATATATATATATATATATATATATATATATTATATATATATATATATATATATATATTAGATATATATATATAATATATATATAATATATATTACTATATTATATATAAATATATATATATATGATATATATATATATATATATATTAATATTATATAATATATATATATATAATATAATAATTTATATTTAATAGTGATAAAAAAGTAATATAACCAAAACGAATTTGAACATTTTAAATTATTTATTAGCCGACTAGTTTCGCGTAAGAATTCTTCTCCTTCCCATTTTCAAGGCTTACAATATAATGATAAAATTTTAAACAGAATATTATATAAAATTAATTAAAAGTTAAAATAATATAAGGTTGAAATAATAAACCATATGGATAAATTAATGTTTACAATATTATGTGGTTAAGAGTTCATGATTTAAACAAAATCTCACTTTTTCAAGGCATTAAAAGACTGTTTTTTTAAAGCTTTAGATTTTCATTTAAGGTCGGTTTGAGATGTTAAATATACAAGGATTCTAACAACTGAATTTAGATCGGGTTCCTCAGTTTGGGCTAATATTCCAAAATTTGTATCATGTATATGGTCGTTTTCCTGAAGAGAATGAGCATTTATAGCTGAATAGGGGGGATGATGTAAATGGTCTAGAGTTGTAAATGAAATACCTTTATGCTCATCAATACATATGGAAAGGCTTCATACTGTCTTTCATATGTAGGTGGCATCGCAGTCACCGCACTTGCAATGATATATCACTTATGAGCATAGAGGTAAAGAGAGTTTATCTTTAAATTTAAAATATTTCCCAATTTTGTTTTCACCGAACATATAAATCTAAATTTAAACTGTGTAAAGTTTGTTTATAAAACCAAGTCAATTTCACGTCGAGTTTCGTAACTGATTTTTCCCGGAAAAGGCAAAATCATATGCAAAATATCCTTAGGAGCTGTTAATTTAGCCTGAGATTTGTCTTTAAATTTTGCTGAAAGTATTTTCGAAGTTGAGTCAATTATAAATTCTGGGAACCCATTCTTCAGAAATAATGTTTGCAGGAAATCAAGTTCTTTTGTAAAATTAACATAAGATGACGAAATTTTGTATCCCCTGTCAAAAAGTTTTAATTAAGTTGATTTTAAAAATATGAGGAATAAAAGAATAAAATTTGTCGTCAATCCAGTAAAAATATATAGGCGAGATAGTGATTGATTGGATTTGGAAGTTGTGTTACAAAGCGTTTATTCAGGGTATAGTTCCAAGGGATTGGAGGAGAGCAATAATAGTACCCTTATATAAGGGAAGGTGGGATAAGGTAACTGTAGTATTATATGGGAATTAGTTTATTGAGTGTTGTAGGGAAGATATATGCTTGTATTTTGGTCGAAAGAGTGCGTCGCGTGACTGAAGGACCGATTGGTGAAGAACAAGGTGCGTTTGTGTAATGGTAAGCGGATGTGTGGATGCCAATCTTTTACATTTGAAAACAAATGATTGGGAAAAGAGGGTGGAAAAAGAATAAATTGTATTTAAGGTTTTTTATGGATTTGCAACAGGCATACGATAGGATTAATAGGGAAGACATCTATGGTAGATGTTAGGTCCATAAATGGATGTTGGGTGGTAAACTTCTG
Source organism: Trachelipus rathkii (assembly GCA_015478945.1). Lineage (NCBI taxonomy): Eukaryota > Metazoa > Arthropoda > Malacostraca > Isopoda > Trachelipodidae > Trachelipus > Trachelipus rathkii. Next base: position 48,142 of record JABUQX010112500.1, read on the forward strand.
AAATGGAATCAAAGTAATGTATGACGATAGTGAAGCGTGTGAAAGAATAAATAGAGTCAAAAGTGATTTGTTTAATAGTAATGGCAGAGTGAGGCAGGGATGTGTTATGTCTCCTTGGTTATTCAATTTGTATGTGGATGGAAATATGAAAGATTTGAAGGTGGGCGTGGGGGAGGTGCTAGAATGATGGAGAATGGAAGTAAGTGGAGGGTTCCAACCTATTATTTGCGGATGATTTGGTTTTGTGTGGCGAAGTCTGAAAGTGAGTTTGAGAGGATGGTAGAGAGATTTGGGAAGGGTGTGTAAAAGGAGGGGTTTGAAGGTAAACGTAGATAAGAGTAAGGTTATGATTGTGAGTGAGGACAGTCCTCGGTGTGAAGTTGTTTTAGATGGTGAACAGCTCCGAGTTTAAATATTTAAGATAAATGTTGGATGAAAAGGGAATGGATGATGGCAGATTGTATTGTCAATTAAAGCTTGGTGAATGGCAAGGAGCGGTGATGGTGCAACTTAAACGTTTTGGTGGATGTAAACGGGACTACGTCTTGAGCTGCTCCTAGGGTCTTACATGGGGTAATGTTGTTACCTGTGTTAATGTATAAGTAGTGAGACTATGGTCTGGGAATAAGAGGTATAGATCCCTAAAGTACAATTTGTTCAGATGGACCATCTTAGGGGTGTGTTAGGTGTGAGAAGAATTGATAAAATTGGAAATGAACGTATTAGAGAGTTGTGTGGTGTGAAGAAAGGGGTAAATAAGGAAATAAATGAAAGTACGTTGAGATGGTTAAATGGATGTATAGTGGTGAGTGTGGTTGGAATCGACCGGCTGGGAGAACCGAAGAAAAACGTGGATTGAGTCAGTAAAGGAATAGTTGGAGGAGAAGAAATTTGAGTTTTGGCCGAGGCAAGAAGAAGTGCCATATATAGGAGTGAATTGGCGGGGTTTTTTGTGAGGGTGTATGGTTTGTAGCTCACCTGGGCCCAAGAGATGAACCCAATTGACGAAGATGCCATTAGTGGGGTCCGTCGCGGTCCCCATGAAGCTCTAGGGTGGAATTTTTCTGAACTGCAACGCAGTTCTCACAAAAAAGTATAAAAGGGGCGGTAGGGTTGAACTTTCTTTTCGGCTTGCTTCATATTCTTTTACTACTTTTCTGTTTCCGGTGCATGTGCACCTTACCCCCAGTCTTGGGGAGAGAAGGCGGGGGATGATATATAATATATATATATATTATTATTATATATATATATATATATATATATTATATATATATATATATATATATATATAATATATATATATATATATATATATATATATATATATCTATTATATATATATATATAAATATTATATATTTATATTATTATATATATATATATATATATATATATTATTATATAATAGTATTATATATATATATATATATATATATATAATTATAGTATGCCAAGTATTTTTCATAAAGTACTTTGTACTTGTACATTGTACTTGATACCATGTTACTTGTACTTGTACTTGTACTTGAACAAATTCTAGAGTACTTGTACTTGTCTTGCACAATTCTAGAGTACCTTGTACTCTGTACTTGTACTTGACCAATGTACTTGAAACCCAACCCTGCATATATATATAGTACAAGACTCATTTGTTGGACACAATAATAAATATTTACGTCGAAATTAAACTAAAAAATTAATAAAATGATTTTGAAATAAAATCAATTTGAAGCTCAAAAACCAAAAAAAAGTAAGTTCTTTTTATAGCAAATCAAATTTTAATTTTTCTTTAACCCTATTGATATTACTAAAATAAAAATCATTACCGAAACCATTCCAAATACTGAACATTATTTGAGGGCTTGTGTTTACTTACGGTCCTTATATAATATATTATATATATACTATATATTATATAGTATTATATTATATATATATATATTATATATATATATAATATATTCTATATATCTCTTATATTTTCTATTAGAATATATATATATATATATATATATATATATATATATATATATCAGGCGCGGTTTTACAGAGGAAGCACAGGAGGCAGGGCCTCCTCTAAAAAAAAATAAAAGCAAATAAAAGCAACTAATGTAAGAAAATAATTCAAATTATTATTTATTACTATTAAATTAATGTTTAAAATGTTATTCAAGAACGAATTTTACATAAAGATCATTTATTTTCTCCGAAAATTATTTTTCATAGGGATAATTGACTGGAAGAATTTCGATTTGTGCCTCCTAGAGAGAGTAATTATAATGTTTTCAAAACACTGGTTGTCATGGCAACGTAAAAGAAACCGTATTATTATTTTGTCTATTTTGAGGATTTTTCCGCAAGGCCTCCTCTCGAAATTGGCAACACTTATAA
>JABUQX010112501.1:0-2500 GCA_015478945.1 Trachelipus rathkii
TCAAAGAAGGAAGAGATGTCAGAATTCTCCACCTCTTAAATTCTTCCAATGGGACAGCGATGGATTCATCTCTCACTATTGGTAGAATTCGTAGTGTAAGGTTTTTTTTCATCCTTGGCCTCTCCGGTGGGCCACAAACCATACCCTCTACAATCCCCGCCTATTTTCACTTTCCTGTTATCATTATACTACCTTTCTTCTCGCCCTCTACCATAACTCACTATTTCCTCTCCTTCCAATACATTCGTTTACTGACTCATCCCTTTTTTTCTTTCGGTCTCTCTCCAGCCGTTCTGGTTTCCTCAACACATTCTCTGCCACTCTATATTTGTCATCCGCTTTAACCACTGCGTCTAATTATTTCATTTTCCTATGACAAACATTCAAGTTACTTCATTTACCGCCTTTCTCACTACTTACATACTGCTCTAATAATGTTCATGTCTCTATTTTTATTTCAATCTTCTTCTCACACCTATTGTGTCCCCTATAGATTGTCCCTCTTGACACTTTGACTTTAGATCTTATCTACTTCTTATTCCGACCATAGTCTCATCTACTATACATAACAATGGTCAACTACCTCATGCTAAGACCCTTAGCACACTCAAGATTAGTCCTTTACATCCACTCAATCGATTTAATTGGCACCAGCACCGTCCTGCCCATTCCAGCAACTTTCGCATACTACACTCTGCATCGTCGCGTTCCCTTCTCATACATATACCCCTGAATATTCAACTCAGACACTTGTTCCAGGCTGCTCACGCATTTCTAACATAAACTTCACCTGTAAGGAGTTTCCTCACTCAGAGTACATTAACCTTACTCTTATTCACTTTCTTTCAATAATAATAATAATATATATATAAATAATAATATATAATATATAATAATATAATATAATAATAATAATAATAATTATATAGTTAGAATGTACATAACAAGAACTCTTGCCTTATTAATTGCTTTAGTGGAACAAAAACTTGAAAAATGCTTTACACGACCTACCTTTTGCTACTAAGAATGGGATAAGCAAAACCCATCAAAATAAAAATATCCCAATCAACAAAATATATGCAATTTGACAAGTTCAGATAAAAGATAAAACAAAAAGAAAATCGTAAGAAACTGTTGAATAGCTGAGAAAAAAGATAATCGAGAAGGTAATTCGCAAAGAATTAATTAGCTTATGCCTAAAATTACATTCTAATATTTGTGAACTATAATATAAAGGAAACATGCAAATTATTACCTTAATATATTAACTGGTCCTTGTGGAAGTGTAAGTTTTTAATAGCTGTGTAGATAAGTTGGGAACGTATTTAACGCGGTTGGAAGGAACGATTCAGTAGTGATGGATGAGTTGTCTAATGCTGGAAATATCGGCTGTTTTTGTTGCTGAAGTAAAAAAACAAAATAATATTGAAATTAAACACATTTAATATACTTACTTTTATAGACAACAATTATTTAGAATAGAGTACCTTCTTTTCAGAGTCCACAAATAAAATAAGTTTAGTATCAATTTTTTTGAACAGGATGGTCACCTTTTCCTAGAGGTGCAAACTGTGGCTGAAGCCTTCTGCAATTTTTTTTACGTTTCTAAGTTTTATCTTGCTGTGAGTACATAAGTAAGATCTTCTTTAACATACAATGAAATTTTTCTCTCCACATTTTATATGAATCCTATCCTTACAAAAGAGGTAAAAATATAAAAAAGAATTTATCATTTTGAAGAATAAATTTAAAAAGTTTACTGAATTTGCCTTCATTTCAATTACTTGACAAAGTTATTATAAAGAATTTTAGAAAGAAGAAAAATAATTTTCATCGGGCTTGATTAGTGAATTAATTAATAAAATGATACTGGATAAAAACATATTTTTTCAACGTATTTAGGAAAAACTGCTGTCTATATGACAAGATAACAATTATTTTTTTCTCTCAGACTTGAAATTGTCTCTAACAATATCTTGTAATTCCTTTTTGTTTCATTTTTCATATCATATATTTTCTGAAATACTGAGGTTCATCTAATATAATAATTAAAAGAGGAGGAAATGAGAGATAGGAGCTGCGACTCTAAGAGTGACTTGTGCATAACGAGAACTATGGTGGATTATGTTTGTGTGAGTATTAGAATACTGTTAAATTTTAGTTGAGAAAAGTTTCAAGGTATGTAGTGAGTAACATATGGTTTCATCTGAGGGAAATGTTTGAGAGTTCGATTTTCTGGGATAATCTGAAGATGTTTTGAACATGGGTAAGTAGGAGCTTCAGATTGTTGCGTTGCGCGACTTGAATGGTTGGTAGGTGATCGTAAAAGGTATGGTAAAATAGGGGCCTTTGGGTTGCAGGAGAAAATGAGAATGGTAGGAGGGTGATAGATTTCTGTGAGGAGAGAGGAACGTGTATAAGCAATACATTCTTTGAGCAAAGGAGTATTCACAAGCATAGGAAAGTTGAGGTAGGTAGAGATAGTATCAATGTCAATAGT
>JABUQX010112501.1:7500-10000 GCA_015478945.1 Trachelipus rathkii
ATCATAAAATTATTTTAAAGAAATTACTATAAGACTAAATGAAAAAAAAAGAAAGAAATGAATTATGAATCATGAATAATGATGTAAATATCAAGAAATAATATATATATATTATCTTATATATATATATTTATATATATATATATATATATATTATAATTATTTAATATATATATATATATATATATATATATTATATATATAATTTATATATTTTATATATATATATATATATACTATATATATATATATTATTAGTGATGCAGGTAACATCCTTATTTTCACATCTGCAGGTGCGCAGAATATATATATATATATATATATTATTATATATATTATATATATTATATCTATATATATATATATAATATATATATATATATATATATATATTTATAGTATATATATATATATTATAATATAATATATATATATATATATATATACTATTTATTATATATATATATATATATATATATATATATATATGTATATAATTGGTGTTACCGGGTGTGGTGGGGACCGGCAATGCAAATGCAATACCCACCAATTCTTTCCCAACCTCCCCCTTAATGAAAAGATTTTACAATGTCACACATCTGTTTTGCACTAGTATTGCAATTCAAATATAGGAAGGTTTGGCTTGAGAAACATCAATTTTCAGCCTTTCTGCTGCGAGTCTGTTTTTCTCTTTTCATACAATATATTGCCCGCATTGGCTAAATACTCTCTCACGTGAACACTAGTTGGAGGACATGCAAAGTATTTCCTTACAAGTTTACTGAAGCGTGGGTAAAATTTTTGCTCAACTTTCCACCAACTGATAGGATCATCATTTGTATCTAGTAATTTTTCTTGGTGATAGTTTTCAATCATTTGCACTACATCTTTTGGTAATACATGTGTTTCTTCATCACAACTGGGCTGTAGAAATTGTTTCAGTGAATCTGTTATTGATTTACTTGTAGAGGGTGTTGATTCTGTAGATTTCGTTTTTTCCTTTTAATGGGTGGCGAATTAATAGACTGTTCGGATTTAAGTTTTTCAACTCCAACACAAAGTGACGATTTAACTTGTTCTAATATTGTTACAAAAAAAACTTTCCTTTATAATGGGGATCTAAGTAAGTTGCAATAGTATGAAGGTCATTAATTTCCACAGAACCAAGCATTTTTCTAGATCTAGTTTTATTACATCTTCCATTCTTTTTAAACTGTCATCATTTTCATTTGAAGATGGTTCAAAATGCTTCCTTATCGTTGAGATTAATGGCATTATATCAGAGACAGAACCTGTAGAGGCGCTGATTTTTTTGGTAATTTCTTCAAATGGTTTCAATAGCTTAATGCAGTGTGATATGATGTCATTTCCCACATTAATAAGAATGTTAACTTTGGAATATGAACTGGCGCACAAAGCAAAAGGTTCTTTGAGCAATACCATTTTTTCCATCATATGAAGTGTACTATTTACTATTACTGCGAGTTGGAACATCTTTGATAACAGTAAGATATGGAATATCAAGCCGTTTAGGAATTGCCTTCAACTCATTTTGTGCAATTGTTGAATCAAGCATCCCTAATCTCATGTGACTGTTGACTCAAATTATTATGAACTTCATGCTGTGAGATCATGAGTCATCATTAAACCAGTTGAGTCAAGTCCCCATGTAATCTCATTTAAAGTTTTGGCATTCAGGTTCAGATTCATCTTTAGTATTTTTATTATAAAATTCTTTATCAAATCTCAACAACAAATATCCGGGCAACATCCACAGGGCAAAGCGGGGATGCAGATCTTTAATAATGTTTGGATGCTCTGTGAATGTTACCAGTGCATGCACTAATATTATTATAATTACTTTTTTACGCTTGGTTGCCTCACTTCCTCTTCCTATGAGAAGTAGGTGTCCATGAGATACTGTGCCACCACAACAGGCTTGGACCCAGAGGTCCATCAGAAAAAATGTCGTAACTATTTTAATGTGCCATTGGTCTGAGCAGTTTAGCAGGGGATGTCTTGTGTCATCAAAATGTCAGGGAGGGACATCTTTTGACAGCGCAGGTAAAAGAATGTTTATGAATTTTATAATTTTATATTCTGCTCAGAGCGGAAATGGGACAACATTTTTACTCTGGTTTGACCATCCCACAGTTGGGGTGGGGGAGGGAGGAGTTGTAAATATCTGAGAAGTACAAAGTGGTGTGATCTTTTTTCTTCTCAGTGAAGGGGCTCTGTAAATTTGATGTAGGGATGGTCAATTGAAAGTGACTTGCTGTATAATTGGCAGACCCATCATGTTGAGATGGGCACTTACTGGAAGAATTTTTGTTTCGGTTAGTAAGTGATGGATGGGGTGGAGGGAAGCCTTTAATTAATTCTACAGATTTTATTTCTGTGCTACTTCTGTTTTTGCTTATCAGATTGATATTGGCAGGCGCCAGGGGCGCCCAGGCTGGTGATGCATAGTTTAAAAAGGGGATGGAGGTTAACTGCCCTG
>JABUQX010112502.1:10000-20000 GCA_015478945.1 Trachelipus rathkii
CAATTCTCTCACACCTAACACGCCCCCTAGAATTGTCCATCAGAACACATTGTACTTTAGATCTATACCTCTTTTGTCCAAGACGATAGTTTTCACTAACTAATGCATTTAACACAGGTAACAACATACCCTCATGCAAAGACCCTAGCGCACTCAAGATTTAGTCTCTTTACATCCACCAAGGATTTAATTGCACCAGCCACCTTCCTACCATTCACAACTTTTCTATTACACTCTGCATCATCCGTTCCCTTTTCATCCAACATATATCCTAAATATTTAAACTCAGACACTTGTTCCCGTTGCCCACCATCTAGCGTAACTCCACACCCCGGACTCTCCTCACTCAACAACCGATAAAATACTCTTGTCTATATATACGTTTTTAACCCTTTTCAAAAATCCCTCTCCTTCATATTATTACCCAACCTGCAACCCTGCCAAAACCTCACAATCCTCTCAAACTCTTTTCAGATTCGCCACACAAAACCAAATCATCCGCATATAATAAGTAGGGAACCCTCCACTCTCTTCCATTCTCTATCATTCTAACACCTTCCCCTGTCACCCCTACCTCTAATTCTTTCATAACCCCATCCATATACAAAATAATGAATAACCAAGGAGATATAACACATTCCTCCTCACTCCGCAATCATATTATAACAATCACTTTCAACTCGCATTTATTCTTTAACATCACATGCGCTACTTCACTATCGTCACCTAAACAGTACTTTTGAATTCCATCAAAAGCTAACACGAAACACCATATTTCCCACTAAACACCTGCCATATAGCTTAACTAATTAATCCGATCAATCGCCTGTTGCAAATCCTAAAACTTAAATACAATTTATTCTTCTCTCTCTCATTTTCTCAATGATTTGTACCCAATGTAAAGAATTTGATCCACACATCCTCTACCACTTCTAAACGCACCTTGTTCTTCACCAATCAGTCCCTCAGTCACTCGACGCACTCTTTCGACCAAAATACCAGCATATATCTTCCCTACAACACTCAATAAACTAATTCTCCTATAAAATCCTACAAGTTCCCCTTATCGCCACCTTAACCCTTATATAAAGGGTAACTATTAAATGCTCTCCTCCAATCCCTCGAACTAATACCCTCGCAAAAACGAATATTGTTACACAACCTTCCAAATCCATTCATTACCATCTTCGCCCCTCCGTTCTTGAAATCCCGCAGCCGTAATTTCATCTACATCTGCCGATTTACCATTCTTCAGCTTTCTCACTCTACCTATTACCTCATCCCCAAAATACCTATTTCTTCTTGCACCATTAAACCCACGACACATTCACTATCACCTCCTCAGTACTGCAATGCTTCAACTCGACTACGCGCATACTTCAAAAGTGTCCCTCCACACTCTCTCACATTCCATTTTATCAAAGTTACAAAAGCACTTTCCTATTCATTATTCTTAAAGTAGATTCCCCTTATCCACTTATTAAACCTTTCTAGCTTCCTTCCAGAAGAGGCTTCTATTCCCTTGTAGTCCCCATTCATCTCCTTCCAAACTGTTCATTTTCATTTACCTCTTTTTTTCTTCCTACGTATGCCAATCTTTTAGTAGTCCTCTTCTTCCTCCTTTATATATTCCAAACATCGTTTTAATGGGACTAAATCAATTGCTTATAGTACATTTAACCAGCTTCTTTTTATTACTTTAATCGCTTGCATCAACCTCTTCATTCCACACTAAGTGCTAGCACTCTTACTTCCTATTTTAGCGCAATCAATACTTCTTTTACACCTACTACAACCACTTCATTCAATTGCAGCGCTCTAAATTATTTTTCTCTTTCTTCTCCTTTTCACTAACTTTTCCACTCCTAATTCCTAACTACTTCCTTTCCTTATCACTTTCGGCCGCCATCAAGCCGGCCCCAACTACTTAATTTTTGCCATAAAACAACATAATGATCCGATAATTCCATTCCTAAACCCCTCACTGTTAACATCCAACACATACTTCAACATCTTCTTCCTCACCAACACAAAAATCAATCATACTTTTCACCTCGTTACCATCTGCTACTATATATATAAATATAATAATATATATATATTATATATTATATATATATATATTAATATATATATATATATATATATATATTATATATATATATTATATATAAATATTATATATATATATATATATAATATTATATATATATATATATATATATATATTATATTATAATATATAATATATATACTATATATATATATATATATATAATATAGGTATATATATATTATATATAAATATATATATAATATATATATATATATTTATATATATATATATATATTATATATATATTAAATATATATATATATATATTATATATATTATATATAATATATATATAATGTAATATATATATATATATATCAAGATGATTCACGAGGATGTATGGAATTTTTAAGCACCGAATAAGCTCATTCATCTTGTATAACCACTTGGCAACGATTTACTTCCATTGTCGAAAATCATAAAAATAATATAAATAATAAAGGAAAGGGTCGAATATTCGGTTCAACTAAGGCCCAATTTTCACCTACCACGCCCTAAATGGATTTATAAAAGCTCGGAATTTGTCAGGCCGATTTTGAACGCCTATAAATCACCAACTGTAGCTTTTTTGCCCTCTAAAACGAGAGTTTAGAGTGTTTTTCCTGTGTTTGTTAGTGCATACTTGTTCAGAATTTTTCAGCTTTTTCAAAAACCTTGTTTTTAACATTTGTCGTATAACTTACAATTTTTTTCGAAATGAATTCAAACTTGAAATATTGCATAGATAGGTCCATTACCTTCATTATGCTTGAAGTACGTTTTCGATTTTTGAGTTTTGTGTGGGCTCAGCGTTGTCCAATTTCAAACACTTTTTTTTTTATTTTTAAAATGAAAAATTGCGATAATTTTTTTTTTTTTTCTGTTCCATGCGAAGTGGATGATTTTCAGGGGCATATGAAGTCGGGAGAGATGCACATTTTGTACTTAGATAATTTCTTTTGTTAAATGCAGCATAGTTTTTTGATTTGTTTCTTTGAAAAATATTTCTAAATTAAAAATTTTCTTTTGAGTATACAAATTATCTAAGTAAAAAAGATGGTCATCTGAAAATTTGATGTTGAATCGGACAGTAGGAAAAAAAAAATCTTCAATATTTCACTTTTTCAAACGTTTGAATTTTTGAAAAGTGAAAAATTGATATATTTTTTCCTACCTCGTCCGAATCAACATATTTCAGGGCTTGTAACACTGTACAGTTGGGCTAGATGCCATCTTTTTTCTTAGATTAAATGTTTTGTTGCTCAAAAGGAAATTTTTTTTAAAAATTTCAAAATTTTTTTTTTTAAATTTGTTCCAAGAACAAATTCAAAACTAATACATATGCAAGAAATTATCTAAGTAAAAAATGTGCATCTCTCCCGACTACATATGCCCTGAAAATTTTATCCACTTCAATCCACTTCGCATGAACAGAAAAAAAAAGTTATCGCAATTTTCATTTTAATCCAAAAAAGTGTTTTTGAAATTAGACAACGCATAGAACAAAACTCAAGAGAGAGCGAAAGTACTTCAAGCCAAAACTCAAAAAATAAACCCATCTATTCATATTTCAAGGTTGAAGTCAATTTGAAAAAAATTCTGGAAGGTGATACGACAAATGTCAAAAACATGGGTTTTGAAAAATTGAAAATTCTTGAAAGACATGACTACAGACACAGAAAACACTCTAAAATGACGTTTTTAGAGTGCAAAAAGCTACAGTTTGTATTTATAGGGACAAAAATCGGTTGAAATTCCGAAATTTTTATGTCCATTTTTTAGGGGGGGGGTGAAAATTTGAGGCTCAACCCGGAGCCCAATATTGGATCTTCCCTTTAATTAATTAATCTAAGAGAAAAAAAAAAGTTTTAAAATTAAAGATTTGAAATTAACAGTAAAAATTGATTTATTTTAATTTGGCAAAAAAATGTAATGAATATATATAATATATATATTTACATAATTAAGATATGTTTAATCGCTATAACATTTGTATACAGAAAGATAACATAACTTATATATACATTATAATATAAAATATAATATATATATATATATATATATATATATATATATATATATATATAATATATATATATATATATATTATATATATATAAATATATCATAATAATATATTATATTTATATATATATATATATATATATATATGTATATATATCATATATATATATATATATAATATAAATATATATTATATATATAAATATGATATATATATATATATATAATATATATACTATATCTATATATATATATATGATATAGTATTATATATTATATTATAATATATTTCTTAAATAATTTTTCAAAAGAAATATTTGGCAAAAGAAATGGAGGTAAGCATGTCACTTGTGAGAAATATAAACTAAGATAAATATATACACGGATATAAATATATTTATATATATATAGGTTATAATATATTATATATATTTATATATATATAATATTATAATCATATATATATATATATATATATATAAGCTATATATATATATATATATCATCTCTCTGTCTCTCTCTGCTCATCTCTCTAATATATATATATATATAATATATATGATATAATATAATATATATATATCCATATATATAATCTATATATATATATTAATATATATTATATATATTATATATAATATATATATATATATTTTATATATATATATATATATATTATATTATATATTATATATATATAGTATATATATATATATATATATATATTTATATATATATATATATATATATATATATATATATATATCTATATATATATAATATATATATATATATTACTATATATACGTATATATATATAATATTTTATTAATATATTATATATATATAATAATATCTTATATATATAATTAAATATATATATATATATATATATATATTTAATTATATATATATTATTATATATATATATACTACTTGTCAAAATTAACGCACCACTAGGTAATATCACTCGCAGAAACGGGAAGGCCCCTAACCCCATGAAAACCCACACGAACACAGACGAAGCATCAGTGTAACTATGTACCACTCCGCAGAGAATTTGCTAGCAGTATTTGGGGCCCGTCAGACCGACGATAAATTTCAGGAAAAACATAAAACGCATGTAAAGTAGACCTTGGAAGAGGTGGGGGAGGGTTATGGGGAGGTATATATCGAGCAAGGGACATTCACGTAGGAAGCAACTCGCGATGAAGAATGGAGAAGGGATTTGTGCATTTAAACTGGTCAAGGGATACAGCAGTGAGGCGGCCGCAGATAACAACACTCGCACACCCGAGGACACGGGTACGGGCACTTGGTCGATGGTTCGGTGTAGCGCACCAACGATTAGTAACGGGCAGTCCAACGGTACAGGAACCCTAACAATAGCATGATCGCCCGGTGAGGACAAGTTAGGCCCGAGGGCAAATGACAACACGTGAAGACAGATTTATACGTCGCGTGCATTATCGAAGAGCGCCTCAACACACGGCCACGACATCTGCAGATACAGCTGGCGTAGGTACACGGCACCAGGGTGAGTGACAATACAGTGCGTCGATGCTTGCGAGCGCTCGCCCTAGGTTGTTTGTGTGCGGAAGCATAATTACAGGCCCCGGAGGCTTGTCATAGGTCACCGTACATACGACCATCGAAGGGTGTGACTGGGAATTTGCACGCAGAAACGCATCCCCATTAAACGGTTGACACGATTGGGGCAAAGGGGCTCCTTTACGGACGACTTGGCAAGATGACATGTGCTGCAGGTTGCCACCGTTTGGAGAGGGTCGGTTTGAGTCTGGGGAGGCATCTTTTATCGGGGCCTCACGGAGTTGCACATTTTCGTGGAAGGCATTTCTTACAGGCCAGTGAAGGTATATCACAACATATTCCCTACATCGGTGGACTTTCTTTTCTAATGCATTGAACAATGGCAAGACTACACAAGGCCCAATGTGTGAACGACTACCTTTGGACGGTTCAAATTACGGCGTTGTAGTGGCCAGCATATAGTCCGGACCTCAGCCATCGAACATTTGTTGGATATCCTGAAACGTCGGATCCGACAGCTGCAACCCCTCCACGGACCCTCCTGGACCTGCGACAGGCATGCACAGCAACGTAGGGATCAAAATAACTATCATGACATTCGCCATCATCGAGAGCATGCCAGGACGGTGTCAGGCAGTCATCCGTGACAGAGGGGGTCATATACGGTATTGAGACAGACCCAACAACCCCCGCGGCCGTCGCCGTACTGTACCAACATTGTGTGTTTGCAGCGCCGAATCTCCGAACCCTACTGCGAGACCCTTTGACCCTTGGCCTCACACTCTATTAACCTACGGTTCTGGGGAGAAATCCACCATGTTATTGCCCCCTGGTTTAATAAAGTATATATATATATATATATATAGTACTATATATATAATATTATACTATATATATATATATATAGGTATATATATATATATATATATATATAGTGTCTGTGTGTGGGTAATCTATAGTAGTAACGCGGCAGCTATATAATAAATATATATTAGTATAATTATATATAGTATATATAATATAATAATATTAATATTATAATATATATATATATAATATGTAGTATAATATATATATATATATAGTATAATATATATATATATATGTTAATAATATATTATATAATATATAATATTATATATATATATATATAATATTATATATTATATATATATATAGTATATAATATATGAGTATATATATATGATACTATATAGGAATATACTATTTATATATTATAGTATATTATATATATATATTATTATATATATATAATATATTTCCGATAATATAATTTAATATATATTAATAATATATATTATAATGTATAATATATATATAATAATCCATATATAGTATATATTATATATAGCGTAGTTTAAATATATATATATAATATTTATAATATAATATATATATATTTATTATATATATATATATATATATATATATATATATATATATATATATATATATATATATATATATATATATATATATATTTTATATACTCACATATATATAAAATATCGAAAAATAAAATATAATATATATATATATTATATTTTTAAAAATGTAGTGATATAAATATTTGATATATATATATATATTATATATATATAATAATTATATATATATTATATATATATATACTTCCTCCCACATATTTAAAAGATCGCAGAATACAATACAATACCCAATTAATCGTCAAACTTCTCCTTATGCAGAATCAGGAAAACAAGTTCGTTCTCTAAAATCTCATTTTTGTGGAAAGTCTGTCAACAATTGTTTGTTAGGCGAAACTTTCAAATCAATTCTTTGTTTATACTGAATTCAAAGATGTTGATATTGTCCACAGGGAAAAAACACTTGAAGTTGTGAATGATATGGCAAATTTTTGAGGCCTCCTCTGAGAAGTTTTGATGGAGTAGAGCTTTTATAAAGTTAGCTTTTATAAAGTTGAGGAGACGCTACCGGGAAACGTATTCAGATTAGCAGATATAAAATTTGAAAGATGAATTCGACAAGCAGTACTATTATCACAAAGACAAGTGCAGATGTCATCCGGGGTCAGTGTGTTTTGCTTTAGAAATTCGGATGCTTTGTATTTTAGCGAATAATTTTTAGATTGGTGATAAATCTTTTCTTTGTGTTTAGGAACATATTATTCAGGAATTTGAGTAATGGTGAGAGACGGATTAAGGGACATGGACGCATGGACGTGTGTTTGGAAAACTCATCGGAGGATATGGAACAGAGTGTTTTGGAAGGAAATGCTCTCCAAGCTTTGTGTTGGATGAGCCAAATTAGTTTCATTGTTGATTAGTTGAAAATTATTACTCGAAGAACGGTTCTTGATGGCATTTTGAACAGGAGATTGGATCAGGAGATGCTTTTGGACTATTTGAGAAGTCAGTAGTATAGACAATACAGGCTGGTAGGTTACATTAATTTCTTGAGCTTTGCTAGGATTTGGGAGAAACGTTCTACTGGAATGGAGTTGTGTCGGTGGATTAACACGTGGAGGCATGGGGCTGCTGCTATTGTTTTGTCTTGTGGGATACTTGTCTTTGAGCTGGCGAATGGCATCTCTCCTGTTCAATTTTTGAATGATATATAACTCCAAAACCTCCTGTTCAAACAAGGTAAGATGTTTTTGCAGTGTTGTGTGTTTTCACAGGGAGAGTGAAATCCTTATCTGCAGTTTGAAAATATGTCATGCGGTCCCCTACAGTATTTTCGGGGATGACCAAACCGTTGGCATTTAAAGCAACGTCTGGGTTGAGGAAGAAACGTACGAACATTGTAGCTTGTAAATCCTATTTTCACATTTGAAGGTGGATAAAGGGAACTAAAGGTCAACAGTAAACGAGTATTTGTGGTATCAGGCGAGACCCGACGAGCGTGAAATCTATAAACATTTGTAATATGAAATCTTTTCTGCTGGAGATTTTTTAAAATGACAGCAATATCTTCGTTTTTCTGTTCTAAATAATAAATAGTGCCTTTGGAAGCTGTTTCTTATTTCATCAGTAGTGGAAATAAGAGGGATGTTTCCAAGAGACTTTAAGAAATAAGTGGGATGTTTCCGAGAGACATTAAGGATGACAAAATGGAACTTTGATTCCGGGTAGTAGCTTGAACGGGATGGGACCCATTTCTCATTAATGTGACAAGGGGGGAGGGTCTTCAACTCTAAAGCTTTTTAAGTGCATCACACACCAGATAATGATTCTTTGTTCGAATGGAAACTTTGGAAAGTGGTGGATCTTTGTAAATGACATATATATACTTATATGTATATAATATATATATTATAATATATATATATAATATATATATATATATATATATATACTATATCTTTTCTTTTATATATTTTATCTTGGAAATGTTCTATCTTACTATATTATATATACACTTTATATATATATATATATATATATATATATATATATATATACTTACTCTATATATAACTACTATATATATATATATATATATATATATATATATAATAATAATAACATATATATATATATATCTTATATATATATATATATAGAGAATGAGATGTCAGCTGGCATTCTCGGAGGGGAGGCAGCATTTGGTTAAACAAATGAGACGACTATAACGGGGACACCTGCAGGAGTTGCTTTACGACCATTTGGAGCGCAGTTGTCAGGGCATACCAGATAGGCAGACCACTTTGAAGGTTTATGCTGCCCAGAGAACTTTTAGGTTTAGTAGAGGGAATAAAAGCGGAAACACGTGCTGGTCTAGAAGTAGGAGGGGCAGAGGTAGGCTCAGGCTGGGAACCCGACTGATGGTAATTATTTTTGTTGTAGTGCTCGCCTTGATTTAATAACGCTTTTTCTTCAAGAGCCAGTTTCATAAAAATTAAACCTCAGACTTCTTCTCCACAAATTGACAACTAAAACAATAAAACATGATAGTATATAATAGGATGGGCTGGAAGGGCTTATATTTCCTAAGGAAGAATAGTCATTCTCCCCACAACAAGTCACAAGCCAGAGCTCGAGATTATATACCAAAAGGAAGAACAGCCTTCCAGCCGGTTAGTTCAAAGTTCGGGTCCCCTACAAATGGCGGCCCGAGCAAAGGTAAGCGAAAGGACCGGTTTTTAGCCTTTACCATAATCGACGGGGAAGAAGTGTGGGGTGGATTGAAATTCTTGTGGCAGGAGTGGATTGAAAAAACAAAAACAAAAAATGAGTAGGAAAACTGAGGGGAAAGGTTGCAGACTGACTGATTACAATGTGACAAATGCCAATGCAAAATGCACAACAAATGTACATGTTAGTGCTG
>JABUQX010112502.1:25000-47877 GCA_015478945.1 Trachelipus rathkii
CATTTTTACCAATTTAATTTTTAAAAAGCGTTATTTTTTTTTATTATTTTTTATTTCATGGGTAAAAATGTCTCCTGATTAATAAAATGATATTTATTTTCGTGTAGCTGTTATAGTTTTTTAGTTACATGCATGTGTCTTTCGGGATGCTGACCGCATTTTTTTTGTTCTATTTTAGTAATTTACAATAAAAGTTAAGCCATTAATATTAATATTACCTACATACTATTAGTATTAATATTTGTATGAGCCGATTTTTCCGAAAAGGTAAAAAACAAATTTGGCCAGCTCTGCTCGCCCACAGGCAAGAATGAACGCTTGCGTTCTGGCGGACCATAGCGACGTCGCTTGTTGTAGAATATTAAATTTCTTTTCTTTATAACCGTTTTATTAACATATATTGTCGTTTCTAAATATTTTAAAAGAGTTGTTGTACTTTATTTAGCATAGCTGCAATTAATTCAAAAGTTTGTAATTGCCTAATATGTTTTATTGAATAATTTGTGGTATATAAGATTATTTAAACTTTATAAAGATATTTATTTCTTTGGGCAGTTTATATGGTGTCAAAAAAAATGCAACGATGGAGATTTGCAAGTTTATTTTGATTCCAGAATTTTAACCTCATCTTCTAGTATTATTATTTTTTTATTTTTTTTTATGATAAATAAATATTTATTTAATAAAATAGTGTATTACCTTTATTCGCATTATATACGTGGTTTAGTTAATTGTGAAAATATAGTTTTTTTTCTTTTCTTATTTTTGCTTACTTTTAAACACGAGTGTTTTGCTTCTATCTTCCGAAGAAAGTAAACAATTCAAGCCTCGAACATAAAATTATTCACAACAAATGAACTATTTTATACATTTGTAAACTTTATTTGTGAAGCATGAGTATTATTACTTTGTTTTATAAATAAAAGGATCATGTCTGTTATCTGTGAGTGAGTTTGATCCATATTGATTGCATGGTTCCGAACACATTTTTATTTGAAAAAGGTCAAAACTTTTTCGGTTAGTTCTATTATATCTACTAATGTATTTAATAAAAGAGCCTCACATCTTTAAAAATATTAAAAAAAACAGTTTAAATCTATGTAACCGAACGTAACTTAACTTAACCTTACTTAACCTAGCCAAACTTATATTAGTGTATAGTTTAATTCACTTTCCATTGTTTCAATAAATAAATTCACGGCCAGCCTCTCGAAAGCATCATGCATGTAACTAAAAAATTATAACAGCTACAAGAAAATAAATAACATTTTTTATTTCAGTAGCTAATATATTTTAAAACTTTCTATAAAATATTTTATTTTATCTCTAATATTGCTATTCGAACAACCATTTCTACAAATATATTAGGTATAACTCTCTTAGGCGGGCAAGCCTACGCTCTCTTACCTTACCATTTCTGCAGTACAACTACGGGAGAGGCCAAGAGTCAGTTCTTCCAAAATATTGTCTTTTGTCTGATTTAGGCTCTGGCACAGAGTCTGTGAGAGAGATACGAAATGTTAATTTTTCTTTTTATTTCCTTTTTTAGCTTTGGGAGAATGAGGTCAAGCGGACAGGGAATACAGAGTTATATGGGACGAAGGTCTGCCCCCCCGTCCGTCCCCCGGTTGTGAGGCAACCTGAAGAAACCCGACTCTGTGCCATGTCTTTACTGGATAATAATTTTTACAATCTCCTTTTGGTATCGTCTCTCACGAATATCTTTAGTTAAAAAAAAATCGACAATTATATTTCGGCAACGTCTTAACGTTCTCTGTAGCGAGATTGTGAGCTCCTGTCGCTCTCTCTAAAAAATCATGTAATCATTCATCATACACGATTTTCTTCAAACCATTTTAGACAATTCTTAAATTGTGTCAAAAAATGTTTAGTCTAAATTATCATGTTTTTTTTTTTAACATTTCATGATGTGATGAAAGTGCTCTACTGCATGTAATAAAATTTTACATATATTTTCCAGTAGGGCTAATTTAATCTTTTTTGTCACACGCATTTGTTGCTTCAGGAGAGCTAGGGACTGACCAAATTCACAACTAAGCATGTTTATAATAAAGTCTCATTATAACATTTAGGGCCGAACAAAAAACAAGTTTTGTCCTGTCATCCCGGAAACTTCTTTGTCCTTCTTCGTCTTTTCTGACGCAGCTTGGTGTTCTGTACTTTATTGGTTCTATACGCTAAAATTATGAAACCAAAAAAAAATGTTGGTAAGTCTACAGCACATAGAGTAATGTACCATAGAGCCGAAATTATTGAAATAGTGTTTGTGGGGCGTGTGGATTGAGTTTTCTACAATACTATAATTTATTATTTAGATTTATTTTATTTCTTTTTTTAAAATTACACTACGGTTTTTGAAACTGAACAAAAATTAGGTTACATCTAAAATCGTTTGGAAGAGAATACTGTTGATTGTTGGTCGTACTGAAGGCGATGATCCAAACTCTACTCCTGTGATTGCATGAAAAACTTTTTGTTCAATCGAGAAACTTAATCGGTGTATTTGTAAACACAATTATTTCACTTTTAAATTCGATCAAATGTGAGTAAATCTATTAGAGAGAGTTTCACTTTTAAATTTTGCGTAGAATTAATTAAATAGTATATAGGTAGTATATTATCATATATAATATATATATACTTATATATATATATAATATATACTATATATATAGAATATATATATATCTTATATAGTATATATAATATATATATATATCTATTATATATGATAATATATACTATATATATATATATATTTATATATTATATATAATTATATAATATATACAGCGGCTGACACCTACTAAGCATTTACTACTTTTCGGGGGGGCGGGGGCGCCCCCTTTCTCCTCTCTCTCTTCTCTCTCTCTCTCTCTCTCATCTCTCTGATATATTATTACTATTATATATATTATTATATATATATATTATATATATATGAGAGTAGTAATATTATATATTATAATAATAATATATATTATAGTATATATATATATGATATATATATACTATATATAATATAATCATATAATATCTAATATATATATATATATATATTATATATATATATCTATATATACTATATATATAGTATATATATTATATATAATATATATATATATATATATATATACTACTATATATATATATATATATATATATATGATGATATATATATATTTATATATATAGTATATCAGATATTTATAGTTCATTGCTTATTTACGTTTTCTTTAATATAGCCTATTCTATTGGTAACTATTATTGTTTTCACTCCGCTTTTTCGGAGAAGCCCGGGCCGTTAGCTTTTATGGGAAAGATCCAATATTCGGTTCACGCTAAGCCCCAACTTTTCCCCCCGTCCCTTTTAAAAAATGAACATTAAAAAATTCCGGAATTTTCAAGCCGATTCTTTAACCTTATAAACACCAACTGTAGCTTTTTTTGCCCTCTAAAACGTCCTTTTTAGAATGGTTTTTTCGTGTTTCTGGTAGGTCAGTTCTGTGTGCAGGAATTTTTCCAATTTTTATAACCCCATGTTTTAGACATATTAATTCAAAATCAATCCCAGAATTTTTTTCTGAGATGACTTTCAAACTTGAAATATGCATAGAATAGCGTCCATTACCTACAAAAGTCATGAAATACTTTTTTGATTTTTTGATTTTGTGCTCAGCGTTGCCAATTTCAAGACTCACTTTTTTGGATTTTAAAATTGAAAAATTGCGATAATTTTCTTCTTCTAGTTCGGCCGAAGTGGGTATGATAAATTTCGAGGGCCTATGTTAGTGCGGGTAAATACACGGATTTTTTACTTAGGAACAATTTGTTTTATACTACAAGTTTTGGATTTGTTCTAAGAACAAATTTAATAAACAAACAAAAAATTTTTTTGGAAAATTTTTAAAAATTTTCTTTTGAGTATTCAAAAACGTTATCAGTAGTAGGGGATCCATATCGGAGCACGAAAGTGACCGCGACCTTTTTGACCTTTTTTAGACCGCGACCTTTTTGGCCTTGAGCCTTTTTGCTGATAGGCAAACCTGAATTTTTACCTTTACCTTCTTCTTGGTGGTCTTGTAACCTTTTTTTGAGAAACACCAAACTTTTTAAGACCCAAAATTTCTTTAAGAACCTCAAACTTTTTCTAAGAACCCAAATTTTTTTCTTTAAGTAAACCCGAAAATTTTGAGAACCCTAAAGTTTTTGCAACCCTTCGGAAAGAAGGGTGCGCAAACGTGGTTGCGGTAAGCCAAGCGTTGTACGTAGTGCCCCCCCTATTTTGGCCCCCCTTTACGGACTTAGCCCCATTTTTGAGAACCCTAATTTTTTTGAGAACCCAATTTTTTTTGAGAACCCTAATTTTTTGAGAACCCTAATTTTTTGAGAACCCTAAACTTTTTTGAGAACCCATATTTTTTTGAGAACCCTATTTTTTGCAACCCCTAGTTTTTGAGAACCCTATTTTTGAGAACCCTAATTATTCTTTGTAAGAACCCTACATTTTTGAGACGAACTCCTTAATTTTTCGACCACCCTTTAGGGGGCTTAGCCCTATTCCTTTTTTTGATAATTTCGGGTCACACCACACACGCCGCGCGCACACACCACACAACACACACACACCACACACCCACACAACACCTTGCCTACACCCAGCCTCCATATACGACCTACACCAGCTCCAACATAGGCCTTACTACCAGCCTACAACCTAGCCTCTCACGCATCAGCCTACACCCGCACCTAGTCCTTCCACCCATCCTCACCTAGCCTACACCTACAACCTAGATTCCACTCAGCCTTCACTCTAGCCTACACCTACCACCTAGCCTGCGCACCCAGCCTTCACCTAAGCCGGTACAACCTTACACCTAGCCTCCAACCTCAGCCTTCACCTAAGCTGTACACCTCACTACAACCTAGGACTCCACCCGGAGGAACCTTTCCACCTAGCGTACACCTATACCTTAGCCTACACGTGCCCCTACAACTCTGATGTGCTCAACTTCTTATGGCTCAGGACTTTGATTGACGTCAATCTCTGTTGGCAAGGTTCATATATTGATCGATTCAAACTTGATTTGACTCAGGATTTATTTAGGGGTGTTCAACTCCCGTGATGGTTCCCAATCACGGCGGTAAGAATAGAAGTATCTAGGGCATGTTCTTTATAGTAATTCTATGAGTATCTATTTGAGTGTCCAGGTGGAGTGAACCAAGTGGAGTGCCAATGGCAAGTGCAATGCACGTGCCAAGTGCAGTGCCCACATCTCAGTACCAAAGTGAGCTTGACTCACATAGGTTGCCAAGTCGTAGTGCCACATTCAGTGCCCAACTGAAGTAGCCACTTTTTTACAAGCCTTTTTCTAGCCTCCTCCTGAGCCTAGAATAGCCCTAAGTATGGGTGTCACCCCAAGTGTTAGGTATAGGTAGTGCAGAATCGCATTAGGTGGTTAATTACAAGGGGTTGCTAGGATTGCTTTCTAACCTATGAGGTTTAGTATTTTCTACCACTTATCAGCCTTATATATATATATATATATATATATATATATAGTATATATACTACTATATATATATAAGTATATATATATATAATTATATAACTAGTATTATTATAATATATAAATCACCGTAAGGACACCCTACACACATACACTATGACACTGTCCACCATTCACTGGTCATGACACTTATACCACACTATGACCACTTATTATCCAGAACACTTACACTTCTCCACCCTAGACACTATAAATTAAACCCCATATACACTTACATTTCACACCCACGCACCCACAGATACACTTATTACACTTACACTCACACAACTCGATATTTTTGATGCCTTACTTTGATGCCTCAGCATTATTGCCTCAGCATTGATGCCTCAAGTTCTGAAGGTTCATCTCAACTTTGATGGTCCGCTCATCTTTGAAGGTTCATCTTTCGATGACTCATTCGGTGATGCCTGTCAATCTTTGATGACCATCATGGAGTATTTGGATGATTCATCTCTTTGATACATTTTTCTAATCCACTTTTCTAAGCCTTTTCTACATCCCACATCATTAGACAGACTAATATATAAAATGTCTTCACCTATTAAGTCATATATTTGCGCCGCCAGGGGCGCGAGCATTGATTGCGGCACACCGGCGGCTGCCGTGGCCCACGACCCGGCACCGCAGGTGCTCCATTCCGCCCACGTCCCCATGTGCCACGTCCCCGCCCGCCGCCGTCCCGCCCGCCGCGGTACCCGCCCGACGCGCTGAGTGCGCCAGCAGGACGGCAGTCTTTCAGCGTCGGTGCTCGTCCGCCGCGGGCGCCCGCAGGCGCAAAATATGATATCAATGTAAATAAACTATTCAAAGAATTACTATGAGTCATTCATTTATATTTCATATTAATAATAAACATTTTTATTATAAAACATTCTTCTTCGGAATCTTAAAACTCGTAACTTCATTACCAGACCGTATATTTAACACAATATATAATAACGATTATTTCCTTTACTTAAATACTTTTACTTAATACTTTTTAATTATATAAATTTTTTAAGAAATTGTGTGTAAGAAGAACAAAAAACCAGAGTGGCTGAATGGATAAACATTTTAATTTTACTACAACTTCTACGAAATTTTATTAAAAACATCTACTTTACTCACCTTAAAGCAGTAAATCAGTAAATCAATAGAGGTTGTTACATATCACACCAAAGGGATTAGTAGTATGCTTTTGGTTTACTGCTTTACTGCTTTAACTCATGTCACTTGGTGCTTTAAACTCATATGTTTTACTGCCTTTAACCTCACATATTTATTTAAAATTTACATTCACCATTAAAGCCAGTAAAATCGCAGTAAATCAATAGAGGGTGTTACATATGGGCAACAAGACGGGGTTAGTATGCTTTTGTTTTACTGTTTTACTGCTTTAAACTCATGTTTTACTGCTTTTAACTCATATTGTTTACTGCTTTAATCTCATATATTGATCACATACATTACCTACCTTAAAGCAGTAAAGCAGTAAAGGCAATAGAGGTGTGACCTAACACCAAGGGGGGGTGTTAGTATAGCTTTTAGTTTCTTCACTGCTTTACCTTGCTTTAACTGCATGTTTTACTGCTTTTACTATGTCTTTAACTGCCTTTAACTTCATTATCTGTTACTGCTTTAAACTCATAATGTTGGTTTTACTGCTTTAACTTCATATACCTATTTATTTAACATTTATGTTTTTATTATTTTGCTTTATTTTCCTTTTAATATTATCTTTATTATTATTTTTATTTTATTTTATACGTATATTATTATTATCTTAATTAATTTATTATTTATTATACTAGTGTTATTTACTTCATGCCTGATTGTATTTTATTTAAGAACACACATACAACAGGTCACACACAGATACACTTAGCACTGTTACACTTAATACACACATTTCATATGCACACTGATACACACATTCCACTTATGAACACTTACCATTACCCATAGACACATTACAGTTCTACACTTATACACACGCGAACACACTCTAGCACGTTTATACACACAAGTTCAGTACTGACACTTATACCACACGATTCACTATGACACTGTACATTTTACCATAGACACGTTACCATTTACACTTACACACACACACACACTCACACACAGATTTACCTTACACTCACACAAAGATTTACTTACAAACACGCAGATTTACTTACACAGATTTACTTACACCCACTCACACACAGATTTACTTACCACTTCCCCACAGAGTTACTTACACACACACAGATTTTTATTGCGATAAGACAGATTTACTTACACACAAGATTTACTTACACTCACACAGATTACTGTACACTCACACACAGATTACCTTACACCACACAGCTTTTCTTTTTACTTACACCACACAGATTTACTACACTCACACACAGATTTACTTACACTCACACACAGATTTTACTTACACACATCAACCACACACACGCACACACACCCACACCCACACACTACGCACCTACCACTTCTATCACATACTTAACAGTCATAACTTATTTAAAACATGTTTTATGGTTTTAATTAAACACGTACGATTTATATTACTGTAATTCAAATATAAACTAAACATTATTTCAAAGTCTTCTTAAGAAACTTCTATAAGAAATCAATCTCATTTATCTTTGAACACAAGAATTAATAACTGTATAACCGTTTTTTGTTTATGAAATTATCTATAACTAGTCAAGTTTTAAATAACTTTTTACTTAAAATATAATTTAATGAAATTTTATTTAAAAACATATATTTTACGTACCAAAGCAATAAATCATAAATCAGTATAGGTCAGCCCCGTAGCAACCCTCTAACAAGCTATGCCACGTTGGTTCTATTACTTACTGCCGGGTGTTACATCATCTTTAGCCATCGTAATAAACCGTAATAAAAATAACAAAATAAGTTCTGCCTGCTAACATAAACATGTATTTTATTAAAATCTTTCTAAGTTCTTATTTAATAATAACAATTAGTTCACTTACATTTATATTATTTCCTCGATGTTAACTAAAAATATTTCACAGTTTTTTAAATAATTCGGATTTCTTTATATTATTATTATTATTATTATTTATCTATGTACATTGACAATCCATCACCGAAGAAAACACAACCAACCCGCCACTCCATACTGATACGAAATGACCTCTCTCTAGGTAAAATGTGTTGAAAGGAACTACTTTAGGCCTAAATTTAGGCATAATCCTTTTTGTAGCCAGGGGCGATTTAGGCCTATTTCCAGGTCAAAATATATTTCAAATTGAACTTTTTCTGTAAAATGTGGTGCAATAACTACGTTAGGCCGAAATTTAGGCCTAAATTTAGGATAAGCCTTTTTGTATCCCATGTGGATTTTAAGCCCAATACCAGGTCAAAAGGTAATTCCAGTAATAGGACAAGAATCATTGTTCTATTATTCCATTTTTATATAATATAGGTTTCAAACTGAAACATGCTGGATCGGGAAGATCCCCTTTAAGCCGTTAAGAAGGAAATGTTTTCCTTACTTGTGATTGTCGGAGCTAATTCCTTAATCTCAATTCACCCTTTATTGTGATTGGTCGAGAATTATTTTATTCACATGTTTGAAAATTAACTTTTGTTCTTTAAACTTGTATTTGAAGCACGTGTGTTTTAGTTTATCTTTTAGACCCCAACTCATTTAAAATCATAGTTGTTTTAGCTGTTAAGCGGTGCACTAGTTATCTGATTTGTATTAAAAGTGTTTTATTTTTTACTAAGTGTATACATATTGCTATTATATAATAAATACTCACATTGAGGAATAATTATTAATTTCACTAAATAGATAATAGGAGTTAATCACTAAGTGTGTATAAGGTCTAGGGATCATCGTGAAGCCAAAACGCACAGAGCGCCCGCAAAGCGCGACCCGTTGGCGCGAACCGACGCCATTATGAACCGCCGGCGTAAATATTACTACGCGGTTCGCGAAAAATTTTCTTTATGATCACGCCGTTGTAAAACTTTCATTAGGCGATCATTTTTTGTATTTTCAAATATACCGTTTTCCTATATTATGAATCGTTCCTTTTATTTCTTACTTGAAATTTTTACATTGGTATTATAGAAAATACCATGTCAGTGGTTAAAAGTTTCTTGAAAAACAATTTAGTTTTGTAAAAAAAAACATTATTGATTTGTAGAAAAGCAGTTTGTTTTATTTTTCCTAAAGTTATATAATTCCTTGAGGGAAATAGAACAAATACTCCGGGCTGTTACGCGGTAGGCCCATGTTCCTCTTTGGTCATCCTTTTAAGAATCTTATTAACTTTAAAGGATGTAAAATCAAGTTTTTATATGCCCTTAAAGTTTACACCGATATACCAAGACTGTAGGGTTATGTATAAGAAGTTTTCATCCCATTCCCTCCCTTTTCAAGGTATGTCTTTACGGTTTTAATCCTCTCTATGTATAAGTTTATGAAAAAAAGCTGTTTAATCTAAAATATTATTACATATAATTACTACTATTAATTAATTAAATACCTCAATGTCTGTACATGCTAGTCATTAAACTTCCCCTCATTTACATTACCGTAATTTCCTCTGTTCATGGAGGTTTCCAGTATTGGTATCATATTATTATTACTTCAAAATTCTACGTAAGCTTGTGTAAGTTCATAACCTCTTCTATATCAGATGTTTGTATGCATTCGTTACACCATCCAGAATAATCTCCCCTTTGGTTTGTAATAAAGATCAGATAGTTATCAGGAATTAACATAGGAGCCTAATGCGTTGTTGAACATATGTTATAAGGTTCGTAAATAAACCTTGATACAGTACACAAAATAATATATTATACATACTGAATTGGACGGTGACCAAAAGATATCAAACCTCTTAGGATGATATGCCCTTATTACCACTTTGGACAATACAACGCGCCCATATTTTCGCGAGCCGCCGGCCCGTCTAGTAATATACCGCCGGCGTGGGGTTCATGCGTCGGCTTCTCCGGCACCGGGTGGCGCGCTTGCGGGCGCTCTTGCGTTTGCTTCACGTGAGATAATAATTAAATCTAGTGAATTAATTATATCTATTCTAGTGAAATTAATTAATTATTCCTCAATGTAAGTATTTATTTATTAAATCATGATATACACTTTAGTAAAAATTAAAAACACTTTTAATACAAATCAGATAACTGGCCACCGCTTAAACAGCTAAAATGACTTATTGAAATTTAAAATGAGTTTCGGGGTCTAAAATGATAATAAAACACACCTGCTCAAATAAACAAGTTTATAAAAGAACCAAATTTAATTTTCAAAAAGACGATAAAATAATTTTCGACCAATCACATACGCGGTCATATAGAGATAAAGATTACTCCGACCAATCACAAGTAAGGAAAACATTTTCTTTCTTTACCTGCTTAAAGGATCTTACGATCCAGCATGTTTCAGTTTGAAATATATTTATAAAAATAATAATAAGAACAATGATTCTTGTCTATATGGGAATTACCTTTTGACCTGGTAATAGGCTTAAATCAGCATTAACGGGATACAAAAAGCTTATTCTAAATTTAGGCCTAAATTTAGGGTCTAACGTAGTTAT
This sequence comes from Trachelipus rathkii, assembly GCA_015478945.1. Taxonomy (NCBI): domain Eukaryota; kingdom Metazoa; phylum Arthropoda; class Malacostraca; order Isopoda; family Trachelipodidae; genus Trachelipus; species Trachelipus rathkii. The sequence goes on from JABUQX010112502.1 coordinate 36,180, forward strand.
TGCACCACATTTTACAGAAAAAGTTCAATTTGAAAATATATTTGACCTGGAATTAGGCCTAAATCGCCCCCGGCGCTACAAAAAGGATTATCCTAAATTTTAGGCCTAAAAGTAGTTTTATTTCCAACACATTTACAGCAGAGAGGTCAGGTTTCGTTATACTAAAGGAGTGCGGGTTGTTTGTGTTGTTCTCGTGATGGATTGTCAATGTACATAGATAATAATAATAATAATAATAATAAAGAAAAAATCCGAATTATTTAAAAAACTTTGTTGAAATATTTTGTATTTAACATCGAATGAATTACTGTGCACATAAAATGAATAAATTTTCTTTTTAAATAAAGAAACTTAGGAAAATTTTAATAAAAATACATGTTATGTTAGCAGAGGAAGAACTTATTGTTATTTTTTTATACTTATTACATGGCTAAAGATGATGTAAAGCATAAGTCAATAGAAACAAAACGTGGCCATAGCTTCGGTTTGTAGAGGTTGCTAGGGGCTGACCTTTACTGATACTGATTTATTGCTTAAGCGTTACGCAAAATATATGTTTTTTAATAAAATTTCATAAAATTTTAGTAAAAGTTATTTTTCAAATTTTAAACTTTTTAGATTTAATAAAAAAAACTGTATTAACAGTAATAATAAATTCTTTGGTTCAAAGATAATGATTTATTTATTAAAGAAGTTTTAAGAAACTTTGAAATAATTTTAGTTATATTTTTGGAATGAGTAATATAAATGTACGGGTGTTTAATTAAAACATAAAATTTATAATTAAATTATACGTTATATGTGTAAGGTAGTGTGCGTGAGTACGCATGTGTGTGTGGGTGTATGTGGGTGATCTGTGTAAGTAAATCTGTGTGTGAGTGTAAGTAAATCTGTGTGTGAGTTGGAAGTAAGTAAATCTGTGTATGTGTAAGTAAATCTGTGTTGTAAGTAAATCTGTGTGTGTAAGTAAATTTGTGTCGTGTAGTGTAAGTAAATCTGTGCTGTGAGTGTAAGTAAAATCTGTGTTCTGTGTGTAAAGTAAATCTGTGTGGTTATAGTAAATCTGTGTGTGGAGTGTAAGTACGAATCTGTTGTGAAGTGTAAGTAAATGCTGTGAGGTGAGTGTACCAGTAAATCTCTGCTGTGAAAGAAAATCTGCGTGTGTTAAGTAAATCTGTTGTGCATGTGTAGTGTGAAAGTAAGGATCTGTGTGTGAGTGATTGTGGTGTGTGTGGGTGGTAAGTGTAAATGTAAGTGTCTATGGGAAAGTAAGTGTCATAAGGAATGTGTCGAAAGTGTCTCATATGGAATGAATGTGTATAAGTGTTAAGTGTTTGTCCGATTACGTTGTGTATAAAGTGTTAAATGAAGTGTCTATGGGTAAATGTTAGTGTCATAGTGAAGTGCTGCTATAAGTGTCATAGGGAATGTGTGTATAAGTGTGTAAGTGTAAGTGTATCTGTGAGTGTGCTGTATGTGTGTTCATAATAATAATAACAATGGCATGAAGTAAATAACACTAAGGATAATAATAAAATAAAAAATAGATTAAAAATAATAATAAAAATAAATAAAGAAACTAATAATAAAATAAATAAAAAGTATGAAAACAAAATAGAAAAACATAAATGTTATTAAAAATATATGAGTGTAAAGCAGTAAAACATATTGAGGTTAAAGCCATTAACAACATGAAGTTAAAGACCAGATAAAGCAGTAAAACAAAAGTCAATTATTCCCACTGTTGAGGATAGAAAGGGTGATTTGATTACCTGATTTACTGCTTTAGGTTATGCTAATTTTAATAAATATGTGAGTTGAAGCAGTAAAACCATATGAGTTAAACCAGTAAAACATGAGTTAAAGCTATATTAAAGCAGTAAAAACAAAAGCATTACAATCCCTTTGAGTGCTGATATGTTAACACCTCTATGATTTTACTGATTTTACTGCTTTAAGGTATGTAATGTTAATGTTTTTAAAAAAATCAAATTTCGTACAGTTGTAGTAAAATAAAAGGTTTATATTCAGACACTCTGGTTTTTTTTTCTTCTTACACACAATTTTTAAAAATATAAATTAAGATATTAAGCTAAAAAGTGTATTAAGAAAAATTAATGTGTTAATAATATAGGTGTTAAAATAATAGGTCTGCTGCTAATGGAGCTTTACACGTTTTAGATTCGCGAAAATGTTTTTAATAAAAAATGTCTAAGTATGAAGTAAAACTCAGAAGGAGTATAAATAATATATTTTGATAAATTCATGTAGGAGGACTAAATTGGCTAAAGGGAGGTGGAGAAGGGGGGGTACTTTGAAAAATTGGCGACTGCGGGCGCACGCGGCGGGCGGGGACGCGGGCGGGCGGGACGCGGGCGGACGATGGCGGAGCGTGGCGGGTGCGCAACCTGCGGGGGCGGGGTCGTGGGCCCTTTCGCGCGGTGGGATACAGGTTGCTTGGCGCCTTGGTGCTCCAAATAGGACTTATGGAAGACTTAATATTAGGCTATTGTTCTTTGGTGCTAGTAGAAAAGCCTTAGAAAAGTATTAGAAAATGTAATCAAAGACTGAACATCATCACATATGAGGATGGTATCAAAGAATGACGGGCTATCATAAAGATGAGTCAATCAAAGATCGAACCTCTCAAACGATGGGAGGGCATCAAGAGATTGAAGCATTAATGCTGGAGGCATCAATTGCGGAGGCATCAAAGTTTGGGGCATCAAGTCGCAGGCATCAAAATATCGGAGTGTGTGTGAGTGTAAGGTGTAAGTGTATCTGTGTGTAGGTGTGTGTGAATTTAAGGCTATATAGTTTAATGAAGTGTCTACTGGAGAGATGTAATGCCCTTATAGGTTCATAAGTATGTATAAGTATTCATAGTGAATTGGTGTGATATAAGTGTTATAGTGTGTATGTATGTAGGTGTGTGTGCAAGTTTAATTATCATATATATAGATATCATATATATAATAGGTATCATATATATACTATAAACCGTATATAAATGACTCGTCGATTCAACATCTGCATGAGGGCCTATATATATATATATATGATATATATAGGCTATAAGTGATAGCAAAAAGTGAGCGTAACTCATAGTTAGGAAGCATCCTATGCCAACCTGGATGTAAATTATACACCAATCGAATCCTCATACCTTATAACTTAGGGGTAGGACACCCATAATAGGGCTATTCGGGGCTCAGGGGAGCCTAGAACCCAAGGTCTTTGCATATAAAAGTGGCATCTTCAGTCGGCACTATGCTGGCACTCACTTGAACTATTGTATGGCCATTGCGAGGCTTGGCACTCATTGGCACTCACTTGGCACTCCATTGGCACTCAATTGGCACTCACCTGGCCTCACCTGTACACTCAATTTTCTTTAATTACCTTCACTAGAAACATTAATAGAACATCACTGGATTACTCCTTACGTTGATTGGAACCATGTCAATAGTTGAACCATCAGAGTAATAATCTGAGTCATCAAGGCTTTAATCATCAATCATAGATGCCAACAGAAGATGACGTCATGCAAAGTTGTATTGCCATCAAAGTTGTAAGCCATCAAAGTTGTAGGGGCACGTGTAGGCTAGATATAGGTGTACGCTAGGTGAAGGCTCGGGTGGAGTCTAGGGTGTTAGGTTGTATTGTGTAGGACTAGTGGTGAAAGGCCTTGTGTGGAGCTAGGTTGTAGGGTGTAGGTGTGTAGGCTAAGGTGAAGGCTTGGTTGGGGCTGGCAGGCTAGGTGTAGTGTGTAGGCTAGTTGTAGGCTAGGTGTGTGTGATGGATGTTGTGGTGTTTGTGTTTTGTGTGCGCGCGCGCGTGTGTAGGTGTGACCGATAATATCAAAAAATAGGGCTAAGCCCCTAAAGGGGTGGTCAAAAAATTAGGGTGGGCCAAAATTGACCCATGGATGACCAAAGGGTTGGTCGAAAAAATTAGGGTTGCCAAAAAATTAGGGTTGCCAAAAAATTAGGGTTGCCAAAACAAAATTAGGGTTGCCAAAAATTGTTCCGTAAATTACAAAAGGCGTTCGCCGAAAAAAATTTGGGCTGTCTTCAAAAAAAGGTCAAGGCCCAAAAAAGGTTATCAAGGTCAGCTAAAAATTTGGGCCAAAAAAGGTAGCGGTCAAAAAAGGTCAAGGGCAGGTAAAAATTTGGGTTATCATTTTTTACCCCAAGGGAGGCCTCCAATATGGAGTAAAAATTTGGGTTGTCATTTTTTCCCCCATTCTCGTGCTCCGATATGGATCCCCTACTACTGTTATCTAAGTTAAAAAGATGCATCTCGCTCGCCCTGAAAATTTGAAGTTGATCAGATGAGTAGAAAAAAAATATATCCAATAATTTTCCACTTTTCCAAAAACTGAAACATTTGAAAAAGTGAAATATTGAGATTTTTTTTTTCTACTCGTCTGACCAACACATTTTCAGGGCTTTCAATATAAAATACATTAACAAATGCATATTTTTTAACTTAGATAACTTTTTTGTATACTCAAAAGAAAAATTTTTAAAAATTTCCCCCCAATTTTTTTTTTTTTAAATTTGTTCCAAGAACATATCCAAAACTAGTGCTTATATAAAGAAATTATCTAAGTAAAAATGTGCATCTTTCCCGACTACATAAGCCCTGAAAATTTCAACCACTTCGCCCGAACAGAAAAAAATTATCGTCATTTTACATTTTAAAATCCAAAAAAAAGTGAGTCTTCTTTAAATCAAGCAAACCGTTTGTCTTTTGGTCGATCAATAAAAGAGTCAGATCCAAACCAGACTTTCATTTATACACTAAACAAAGAAAACACAAATACTGATAATGATGAAATACCTATAATAAATAACGTTATATATATATATATATATATATACTATATATATATATATATTATATATATATATATAGTATATAATATATAATATATACTATATAATTTTAATTATTTATTAAATTCACTATATTTATTTATTAAATTTTATTTACTATATATATATAGTTATATAATATATACTATATATATATATATCATAATAGTATATATATTATTATATATATATATATATATATTATAATATATACTTATGACTATATATATATATATATATATATATATATATATATATATATATATATAGCTAACTTTGATTGCCTCCCACCATCTCCCCTTCTACAAGAAAACAGGCGACCTCAAGATATTTCCGCCACAATTGCCTGAGCTAAGCCTAGAGATTGCTAACTTAAGGATAATGAAATTGCGTCTTCTGATGTTCGCTAAAGCAGGACAGTCTATGATAACGATGCTTGTACGGGACAATCGTTGGGAATGGCAGGGTTCTTACTGTAGGATTGGGATCAGCTTGAAATAACTTAAATTTGCATTCCTGAAGGTTGTGGGTGTTACAGCCCAGAGCGGGCAAGTCGTGACCATTGACAGCTATTACTAGTGTTGTTCGTTTGCAAGTTATTTGGCCGTGTTGGATAATTTCAGGCTGTACCTGCTTTGAATTTAAGGTTATTGTTGGTTATGGGGAGATCGTCGTGGGTTAATTTATTGTCCTAATGTGTTTTAAATTATGTGGGTGTCAAAATGTTGTAGGTGGCAATCTATTGTAATTTATCAGAAATTATTACTTCCATACTAATGTTGCTTTTCACTTCTTCCTAGGTATATCGGTTGTGGATGTTACACTGTTGGGTAGGGGTTGGGTCTGTAATAAGTTATTACCTGCTTAAAATTGACAAATTCTACCATGTCACAGGTGGCGCCCTTAGTGTACGGAGGATTTTTTTTTCAGTTCAGAATGTGAATGGTATTAGGGTGCTAGAGGGAGGGGCAACTGAGTATATCCATGAGGGATCTGCCTGCATGTCCATGCTGCAAGTGCACTAGCAACACACTATTATTTTGAAACGTGTTTGCACTAGTATTTTGAACATTGTTTGGAGGCCCAGGCCACGCGATGCGATAATTTATTGAGAAGTAAACGAAAAAATGCTATGTAGACTATAGAGATTGGTTTCTTGCAATGGGCCAAAGTTTGTTCCTGTTTGTAGACTGACTGGAACATGCTCGTTAGAATCACTTGCTGCAAAATCAATCACCCAACGTTGAATTCCCCTTCCACCCCCCATGAAGATTTTTCCAATCAGTCGGGTCATCTATCATTAAGCACAACATAACATATATATATATATATATATATATATATGAGTAAATATATATTAATAGTATATATATATAGTATATATATATCGACATAATATATATATTATAATATATATCATATATATAGTAATCATCTATAATATATATATATAAATGGTCGTATTTACCTTTATTCGTCATAAATACCCGGGGTGATATAGTTTTAATCTGTGGGTCAATATATATATATATATAGTCATAATGATCATTATATATATATATATAATATATATATATATATTATATTACTATATATCATATAATATATATAATATATATATATATATTATATAGTATATATATATATAATATATATATATATATATACTATATATATATTTTTTTCTAAACACGATTGTTATTGCCTTTATTTTCTGCAAGGAAAATAACTACAATCAAGGGCCTTCGAACATACGAAATTATTCCACCCAACAAGATGAACCTATTTTATTTACATTGTAAACTTTATTTGTGGCTCGTTATTATTATTATTTACTTTGTTTTTTATAAATGAACAGAAATAATAATGTCTGTTATCTGTGAGTGAGTTTGATCCATATTGATTGAATGCGATTCCGAACACATTTCATTATTTTGAAAAAAGTCAAAAACAAACTATATTGCTGATGATAAAAGTCAAAATAAACTGCTGAGTCTGTATATAAAAGCAGGCCTCCACATCCTTTAAAATTATTGAAAAAACAGTTTAATTCTATGTAATCCGAAACGTACTGAATCTTAAACCTTACTTAACCTAGCCAAACTTATATTAGTGAGTGTATAAATAATTTCACTTTCCATTTTTTTCAATAAATAAATTTCCCGGCCAGGCCTCACGAAATAGCCATCAGCATGTAATTAAAAAACTATAACAGCACAAGAAAATAAATAACATTTTTAATTCAGTAAGCACATTTCATTCGAATGCATACTTAGTTTGAAAATAGTTATTTTTATTCCTAATAGTTATTCACATATACACCTAAATATTAGTAATAATCTTAGGGCTCGGGCAGGCATACGCTCTCTTTAAACCTCTACATTTCTTGGCAGTACGTTACTACGCAGAGCAAGAGTTCCAAATAGTGTTTTTTTTTTATTAGGGCTTTTGGGAGGGGGGAAAGAAACATTTTGATTTTGTAAATTATTTTTCTGTTTTCCTATTTCCTTTTTAGGGGGGTTCGAGCCGACGGAGGAACAGAGGGGGACGAAGTCCCCCCCCCCGTCGTCCCCCGGTAGGCCGAGAAACCCCGACTCTGTCCATTCTTTCTCCGGTTTCAAATATTATATATTTTTTAAGTCTAAAAAAATATCTGAACATTTGCAACCTTAACCCCGTTTCTCTCCGGTTAATCGAATTCATGTTTCCTGAAATTGAATCATATCACATCAAATTTGTCCAACATTTCATAAACAAACAATTTAAGAATCGTGTTCAAAAGCCGTATTATTATTTATATCTTTTTTTAATTTCATTTGATAAAATGTCTCCTCGATTTAATAAAATTTATTTATTTTCCAGTAGCTGTTTTAATTTTTTTGTCACATGCTGACATGCATGTTACTTTCAGGAGGCTGACGCAAATTCACAACTAACATGCTATAATAAAGTTATATAAATTTAGGGAAAAAAAAGTTTCAACTTTTTTTCGCTCTGCGCGCTGTTGTACATTTTATTTGTTAACGTAAATTATGAAACAAAAAAAATTTTGAGTCACAGATAATGAACATGAGGGAGAGTGAATAATAGTCGGATCCTGAGTTTTCTTCACTAATTACTATCAAGGTATATTAGATTTATTTATTGTCTATTAAATGTATCACTACCGGTTGAAAACTGATCAAATTATTACTTAAACATCGGTAAGGTGAAAAAATCAATGCTTGATGGTGGTTCTACTTCAAGGCGATATCAAACTCTTCTTGTGATTGATGAAAATTTTGTCAATCGAGAAACTTCTAATCGGTTATTTAAACAGTTATTCATTTTAAATTTGTCAATGTGAGTAAATCTATAAATTCACTTTTAAATTCCCTATCATGTTATATATATATATATTATATATTATATATATATATATATATATATATATAGTATCAATATATCATATATATTATATATATCAGTACTATGAGTATATATATATTATTATAGTATATATATCATATATATTATAATATATATAATACTATACTATATAAAAAAAATATATGATATAATATATAATATTATACATATATATATATATTATATAATATATATAATATTCTATATCATATATATAGTATATATATTATATACTATATTAAATTATATATATATATATAATATATATATATATATATATTTTTTTTTTTTTGTTTTTTTTGATTCTAGTGTATCCCAGGACCACCACGGTCCTCACAATGAAGAACGGGTAGCCACCACTGGAAGCTCAAAAATCGAGCACCATGCGTGAGGAGCTCCTTGTCATATTATATGTTTCAAATGGTCATAAGAAATGATTGATTGGGTTTGAAATGAATATTCAGTCAGTACATAAATTAAATAAAAACTAAATAAAATTTTATCCATGCATTGTTAATAGTTTTAAGATTACATAACAAAATCAGATGCTATTAAGAATATTCACTTCTTGAAGATACAAGGAAAATAAGTGTTTACTGCTAACAGTGCGGACAGATCAGATAAGATATGCGGACTAATCTTTATAGAAGTGTATGGACCGTACAAGTAGGAAATAACGACAGCGGGAAATAGGGTCAAGATGGGAAACAATTCAATGAAAGATATGATTGAACAGATGCGGGTGTGGCCCGAGCGGGCATTGCATGGGGGGTCTCGTGAACTTAAGTGGCTAGTATAGCTGATATTAATAGTCTGTGCTGCCAATACTGGTAGGACGTGTGCAAGTATCACCTCATCTATCAGCTTTTCCGTCTGTGGAGGAAGACACTCCACCGAGTTCTGCGTTTAGGTTTCTTCTGAGTTTCCGTTCCCCGCGATCACTCGTCCAGCCTAACGTTCTGCCAAACAGAGAATTCGAAAGCCCGTCGGAGAGGCAGGGATAGTAATCAGTGATGGCGAGGCGGCCTTGTCGAATGGCATCAACGAGGAGGTACCTGGACACAACCTCGAGAAGAGGAGGGCGGCCATTTTGGCCTCCTCGTCACGCGATTTCACTGCCAGTTACCCCTACGTGAGAGGGAGTCCAAAAATTAAAATAATTTGTTTCTTACCGGGAGTGGAGAAGTCGCAAGAACATTGTTACACGTTGATACCATTGGCGTGGTTTTTAGCAATAAGGGGTTAAGCGCTTGTACGTTGTTTGCCGCTTAAGCGAATCTAGCAATAATACGACATTTAATGAGTGAGTCCTTGGAGTGTAAAGGATTTAGCACAATTCTCAGTACAACAAGGGCAATCATATAGCCGTTAACTCGTCTAGCCTGCTAAAAAATTGAGCATAAGGGAAGGGTATGGGGAGGTTGCGGTCAGGAAAGACAGCAAGAAGCGACCCCACTGGGTCCCCTGTTAGATGCCGGCAAGTAAACACTGGAGTCAAATTCATCGTGCAACTGGCCGGCATGAGACATGGAATGATGCTTTTAACAGAAGGCCTAGTCAGGCATGGGCGTTAGAATTTGGATGAGATGGGGATCGGCATGTGGTTCCCTAAAGCCAAGCAAATGCGGTAGGAGAGGAGAATATGCGAGAGTGGTGTACTTTCGTATCAAAGAAAAGCAGCCAACCTTTTGAAGAGCCCTAGTGTGTGACGAGTGAAATTAAATGCATAGTTACGAACCCTGTCTGTTTGCAAATGAGCTACCAAGCTAACTTAGGATTCTGAGTATGTTACGATGTGGTACCTTCCTAGCAGAATCGGTGTCAGACGCAGACGGATATTGGGGTATTTAGGAACAACGATATATGGATAACTTCCACACATCGATGTTTCTCTTCGAAAGAGAGGAAGTGGCCCATCCCACATTGATTCCACATCTTCAAGGACCTCACCTGGCGGGGGCGATACAAAAGCTCCTTGTTATTCGTAACGGATCGCCCCTCTGTCTAGTGATGGATTGGTATCTATAGCGAGGGTCCTTATAAGCTTTGTTAAGCGAAGGCGGGACCCCAGCCTCACCACCTACAGCACAAGACCATAATCCAGTTTCGATCGGATAAGGACTACGTAAAGACGTAAAAGGATTTGGCGATAGCACCCCAAAGATTTCTTGAGGCGAGATTGAGCAGCGTGAACAGGTCCAAGAGGTGCGATGGACAAAGTGGTTTTTTAGGTGTTTTAATATGCGGGCATTATTTAAGTGCGTCATCTAGGATGCAGCCATAGAAGATATTTGACCTGTGAAGTTACAGAAATGGGCGAACCCTATAAGGTTAGGTTCGCTGGAAGAAGGTGGCAATTCTTCGATTCCCTTTTCTTAAAAAGCACTACTGAGGTTTTGGTGCGAGAAAAAATGGAAGCCATGGGAAAGCTAGCCCACTGTGAAATAATTTTCAATAGCAGTTGAAGTTGCCGTTCGAGAAAGGGAAGCTCTGGCAACGGCTATGTATAATGCTAAGTCATCGACATATGTAGAGAAAAATTGACCAGTCGCTCGAACTAGAATCCTAGGCGTAAGCAAATCATAAATCGAGAGCAAATAGCTAGGTCACTTAAAACACTACCCTGTTCGGAACGCCTTCTTCCAGAGGTAAGAGTGGCGTGACAAATTAGAAGAGCACCGGAACTTGCATGGCAATTCTGTTTGACAAAAAGACGATTTAATGTGAAAAAGGAGTTGTCCTGCGAAAACTCGATGCGAAAGGAGTTTAATGAGGATCCCAGTTCTCCACGTGATGTCGTATGCTTTTTTCAAGTTCAAAGAAGACGCCAAGAACTCATCCCACCATGTTGAGAAGCGCTTTCCGCGAATGTCATGGGTCCATGTTTAACAAGGGTCGTCAGCGGCGGTCCACGCGCATCTTTTATCATCATGATATCCGAAAGCCAAACTGAAGTTTGAAGAAAGAGGATGTCTTACTGTGAACTAGACCTCTCCTGAAGGATTAACAGGTGAAGAATCGTTATACTAGGCTTTTATGAAATCATAAAACATAAAGCTGCAAACCTTTATTATTTACTTAGGGAATAAGGATTTAAAATTTATTACAGCATCATATTTATATGGCATATATGGTCCATTTGAAAATAAGGTCTCTATTGGTTATTTACCTGACCATAGCTACTGATTACGGATCTTATATATATATAATATATATATATCTACCTTAGGTATTGAGAAGCTAGGTATATAATATATACTATATATAGATAAATAGGGTAAATTATATTTATACGCATTTAATAGCTATTGTTATTAAGTCCAAATATATTTTGATATTTAAGGAAATAATGATTACCATTTAACTTATTTTACGAGTATTGATCAAAATATTTCGCATTAGAGAAATAT
>JABUQX010112503.1:0-20000 GCA_015478945.1 Trachelipus rathkii
ATGTGAAATATTAATTGAATTGGGCAGTGGAATAGATGATGGAAACTGAGCGTGGGTGATAAGTAACTGAAAACAACCATTGTTCTTAATGCCCAAGAATTCTGAGTAAAGATTCACCGATGCTAGATCCAAGTTTGACCCCAAAGAGGTGAAGCTAATTCGTTGTTGAAAAGGACGTCTAATCGAAATTGATTGGAGAATGAATGGAGTCACATCGCATAGGAGTGGATATATGATGAAGTAATAGCAAGAGGTCTTTTATGGAAATTAGAAAGCGAGGGATAGAGCAAATCCTGAAGTAACACCCATATTTATAGATTCATAAAGAATGAGCGTTAGCTATTGTACCAAAAATACTGTAAGGAAGAGGACCAATGAAACAGTAAATGTACTAGAAAACAAGATCGCCAAGTAGGAGGGTTTCTTACTAACGCTTAATAAGCGAGCAGAGAAAAGATTAGAAGAATTGAGATGTTTCCAAATCTTCCTACTAGGATAGGTTCGAAAACTATAGAAGTTTACTATAGAACTATAGAAAAGTATAGCAAGTTAGAAAGATTTGACAGTGGAAGGTTAAACGGCAGTTATGCCGACGGTAAATACTAAAAAGGGCAAGAGGAAGAAACAAAGTTAAGGGTTAACATTTTTTGAAAAATATCAGAAAGGACGTGAGGAAGAGGAGCCAGCAAGATTATTACATTTTCTACTGGGAAAAGAATTTTTAGTGTCATGGAGAAATTTGGGGATGAAATATAAATTTTTCAAGGGTTTCTGGAATTTGAAGATGACAGTAATTCCTAAAGCAGCGTCCTGTGGCTAATAGCACGAGAATCAAGCAGAGTTTAACACATAGCCGCGTATCTAGGTTTAGTTGAAGGTAAAGATCATGGGGAGCATGCCTCCATCCATGCCAGAGAGAATTAGTTAGCTCTTTGCACACTCCCAGGGACCCTTTCCAAGGAAGCTGTAGTCATTCCATAGGAAATCAAAGAAGTACATGTTAGCAGAACAGAAGTGCCATAAACGTTTTCTCGCCTAGCGGGGTATTTCTTGCTGTAAGATCTGAAGAGATAGAACAGAAAACAGAAGTAATAAGAAGTGATCGGAGAAACCCAGCAGAGGAAAGAATATTAACAGAATAAGATCAAGCAATTAGAGATTAGGAAAGGGGCTAGAATGTTGGATTCATCTCAAAGACGATCAGAGAATACAAATAGGAGCTGCACTAAGTGCTCGAGGTAATTCTGATAGAAAAGTCGTAGCAAGTATTCGGAAAAACTCCAAATCAAAGACACGGGAACAAACATCATGCACACATTGCACAACTGCCTTTGGCTAAAAATTGAGGAAGAAATAGTAGGAGTCAACAGAAGTAGAGTTTGAAGTCATACGCTGCAAGACCTAAGTTTTCGGCTTAGAATAAAGAGATGAGGTTTAAGAGGAGGCAGAGTGACGCTTCACAAAATGACAAAATTAGATTTAAAACCTCGAAGGTTGAGGAAATTTATGAAGAAAGGAGAACCGTACATCAAAACAGGCCTAGCAATTACCCGATCGACACCAAACTCCATCACCTGGAGGCCGTCAATGCCTTAATGGGTGACAGAGGGATAGGATGGATTAATGGCGTATTTTTTGGAAAGCCACCCATATAGAGCTTCTCGAGACTAATGCGCTGGCTGCCATTATTAATACATTTTTTTTTTTTTAAGAGAGTAAGTGTTGTCTGTAATTGATATTTAATGGATTGCTGATAAGGGGGAGAAACTTTACTCCAATGTAAAGAGAGAATGTGAAATGAGCGAATAAGGGGGAGAACCAGTTGAGTACTGGAGTGTCAGGGGATTACTCTTATTTATATGCCCAAATGTGAGAATCGCATCGCTTCAGCAGCGCTTGACTTTCCCTTCATATAATATATATATATATTATTATATATATATATATATTATATAGGATATATAATATATATATAGTAATATATATATATAGTAATATTATATATATATACTATATATATATAATATATTATCTATTGATATGTCGGTTGCGGTGCGGTCGGTGCGTGTAAAAGTGCGGAAATTTTGGTGCGGATGACGGTGCGCTTGGTTCGCTCTCGTGCGGTGCGGTGCGGTGCGCAGCGGTGCGGATGGTTGCGGTGCGGTGCGATAAGATGGACGGGTGTGCGTGCGGTTGCGGGTGCCACGAACCTCCCGGTGGCGGAGCGGTGTGCGGCTGCGCACAAAATCCGGTGCTCGGCCAACACCTAAGTACAATATTACCAGAGTGCAGGATGCTTGGACCCAACTCTTTTGAATCTTCCAAATCACCTCTTTCCCCAGATTCACCCATTTCGGAAGAAGGTTATGATTATATTAATGCTTGAAATTAATAATCTCAAATTATCTTCAAAAACAAAGGCTTTTGAGCCCTTTCAGGGAAGAGTCTGCTTCTCTTTTTTCTTCGTAAATAAGATCTGCACCACCGAAAGACGCTCACATAGCTATCTTGTTGAAAGGCATGCTAAGAATTCCTTGGCGACTTCTGCAAGATGTGGAAAACCTTTGCTACAGCTGATCGCTCACCAAACCAGGTGATGATCTTATTGAGTCCCGAAGCTTGACAGTACTGATATTCTCGATCAAATGGCGCAGAAGTGTGTTTTGACACCATCATGAGTCTGAAAAGACTTCATCGCTGCTAGAAGCCAAAAAGAACGTTCATGCGATTCAGCATATGAATATCGCTAACTAGATGTAATTACGCTGTCTATTCTCGTGATCTTTTTTGCTTTTTAATGGCATGTGATATTTCTGCCATTTTAGCAGCATCTTCATCCATTTAGGCATCCTAAATTAGTTAACCCTCTGAGAAAACCCACGTGTGCAAGAAATTTGGTTTTATATCTGAGGATTAGAAGAAGTTGCGTGTGCACATAACGTCATCGTTTTTGTCAGAGTTTAGAATGCTATTATCTATCTCCAGAAATGAGTGTTTTATGTCGTCTTAAAAGTGCCTTACTCTTTAATATTATATATATATATATATATATATAATATATATATAGATTACTAATAATATATATATATTATATATATATTATTATATATATATATATTATATATATATATAGATATTATATATATATATATATATATATATATATTATATATAGTATATATATAATATAAGGTAGTGCACAGACACACGTTTTTCGTAATCTCAAAGAGGAATACTATCCGCTATTCGCAAGAAAAAATTAATGCGGATCGGTTGCGGATGCTGGTATACGAGAAAAAAATGATGCGCGATATTCCGTATGGCGGACTGCGGATATCCGCTACACCTAACATATATATATATATTAATTAATATATATATAATAGATATATATATATATATATATATTATATATATATTTATATTATTATAATATATATATATATATAATATATATAATATATATGAGAGACGAGAGAAAAGAGAGAGAGAGAGAAAATTGATGAAGACGAGAGGGAGAGAGAGAGAGAGAGAAGAAGAGAGAGAGAGATGCGACTGGTTATTTTCAAATGTTTACCTTTTTCAAAACGTTAAAAAAAACTCACAAAATCTGCTATTTAATTTTCATTAAAAAAAGAAAAAAACCTTTATTTCGAACTGTAGTTTGTAGTAATGGAACATACATCATAAGAACCGAATCGTGCCAACATCTTCCAAATCTGGCAATAATAAAACCCTTTCATACCTTAATCATGATGAATCGTACACAAAGTGAAAGATCTGAGCCAATAATTCAAAATATGCTATTAAAAATTCTAAATTCTAGAGCCAAATTTGTTAAAAAAAAAAGAAAAAGAAAATATTTTTGTGGCAATATAAAATCGTTTTTTCTGCATATATATATATATATATATATATATATTATATATATTTATATATATATTTTATATATATATATATATTATATATATATATATATATATATTTAATAATATATATATATAGTAATATCTATGGTGAGTATTAATATATATAGTAATATATATATATATATATATATATATTATATATAAGTATATATAGATATATAAATATAATTTAAATAGTATAATTTATTAATTATATATAATATTTATATATTATATACTTATTATTTATGATATATATTATATATATATAATATATATACATTATATAATATAATTATCTATATTATATAATATGGTCAATAAATTTAATTACTAGTAATATATACGTTATATAAATCCAATCAAAAATGACCTAAATCATCATTTATAGTTTTGAAAATATATCCTAAATACTTCCATTGTTGTCGCTGTTATTTATTTGTATCTCTCTCTTTCTCTCTACCTCTCTCTCTCTCTCACTCCTCCTCTTCATCTAGTTCATAATATATATTATATATATTATATATATTATATATTGTGAGTATATATTTGAGTTGAGGTGTTCCAATCTAATTATATACTCGAAACAGAATAAAGTAGTTAGAATATTAGAACTAAATTATTAATGTCTGAAAGAGAAAGCTTCCTCCTACCTTATCAATTACTTATTATTATATATCCTTAATTACCACGTGTACGGCATATTAAGATAATTTATATCGCTAGTTGAAAATCAGAAAACACAAAATCCCGACGCTGTGTGAGGGCTTCACAAGGACTGGGGCACGAACACCTTCACTGCGATATGTAAGGCTTGGTGCCAATGTAGCGGTCAATTGGATATACGCAATAAGGGGCTATTGCAACGCGGATTACACTCTTTCCCAGAAATACGATGATGTCACTTTTTGGCTAACTAACTGGTTCGGCGCGTTATAAAGGAGCGTGTATGACTATACTATTCTTTTAATATGAGATAACTTCCTCACCCGTTCTCTCGGATTTACTCCTCAAACGACACTAATCTATCTCAGTAGCATAACTCGCGAGCCGCTTTTATGCTCAGATCGCGCGTCTCTGCGCTTGATATTATCTATCCGTGTCATTTAAATCTCAATAATAATCAGAGACCTCATTGTGATTTTATTATTTAACTATTTTATTCGATATCTTCTCTTTAATATATTGCTTCCAATAATATTATAATATTATTATATATTTATGTGTGTGATTATTAATAACTGTTCACCGAATACACATGTATATGCACTCAATGAACTCCTTATATTAGATCTATATTATTAATACATATTTATTATAGTATCTGAATTGACTATTATTTATGAATATCAGTTCAATTTATATATTATTTATTATGTCTATCAGATTTTATATTTAGTATCTCATCCTTGTCGTATTAATAACGTACAGCAAGTTCATGACGAATCAGCATGTTAGTCCAAAATGTTGTTGAAACGATATTTTTTAAAGTTATCTTCCTCAATGTCTCTCTCAAATGATAATAGTTATACTCTCAAGTCGTACATGTTTACGTGTAGAATAGGAGTTGGTTTAATTGTTTATAATGACTAATTGTCTATATGAGAGTGTGACATATTTATAATGAAGTAATATCAGTTTTTGAAAAGTATTGTTGGCAGTTACCCAGTTATTCCTGTTTAGATGTTGTTAGGTTTGTCATGTTATTATATTCTCTTATGATACCTCATAAGATTATTTCGCGCTGCATCTTAAGTACTTTCTTAGATTAATGTGAATACTTTGTCTTACGTCAACAGGTATATTTAGAAATATATGTTTGATACAAGCCCTCGAATTCAGACATTAGTTTGTTCAGCTTATTTTGTGTTTCACTTAAACACTATCATCAAACAAAGAATATATTCCTTTCTTCTTATTTGCAACGAGATATATATTTTATCAGGTACAATGGTACATTGTGAGAGTGTAGAAAACATTATGTGGCTGGATGTGGTGTTTTATTTATTTTACTGATTTTTGGGTATTGTAAAACGTTTAAATTTAGTAAAATTTTCCTTAATTCAATTTTTGATCATACGTAAGAAACCCCAATCTATACAACAGAAAAGATGTCAGAGGGAGTTGCTAGCATTAGTGTTTTGCTCTCGAATTTCATCTGATTATTCATGTACTGAGTTTGCTTAGGGTATGTGTACATGTCTACCAAACTACTCTTCAAGATTAAATTGACCTCTCATACGAAAATCACAAATTCTCGCTCGCCAGATTCATTTCATTGCATTTAAAATTTCACATTGATGTCCGGCTTAAGTTTTTAATAAAAAATGGGATCCGGAGTCTTGACTATGGCGACGGAGATAGTTATAGGAAGTATTTGTATCTCTTACTCTTATGACGTGAAAATATATTAGTGAGATATAGTCAAACTATCACAATTTTTCAAGTAAAAATTTTCTACGTTGAGCTAGGATTTGTTAATCACGGTCGTGTAATGCGACCATATTTTACTTGGTCATTAGTCATCATACTGTGTATGTGCCAGTAGATGTGCGGTGCTTTGAAGTATAGGGTTTGTGTGATTTAGTGATTTATCTGCCTTTCCCACATAAAGGATACATCCTACTTCTTATGTCAAGGGTTATGTGTAAATATTACCATAAAAATACAAAAAATATCAGTAATATCTGTAATACCTTGACTTATCAATATATCAATACGATCACCAACTGGCGCCGACACAATGACCGACGGGTACTAAAAAATATGAGGACACCGTCGTGCGTGTATAGTAACTCTAACATTTACTCGTTTTCTCCTAGGAAAGGTAGACTACATGTTCCTTACATTATGTTAATTTATTCGTGTCTTCCTTGCTAGAAAAGTGGCTTATATTTTAATTTGTATGTATTTATAACTAGTCAAAATGTTAATCCTTATTGTAACATATCGATTGTTTATAGTTAATATTTTATATAATAGTTTGTTAAAATAGTTTTTGTTTTTATTATTATTATTATTTAAGTTTATTAATTTTATTATATAATATATTTTTATATTAATATATTTATTAATTCTTTTAATTTTAATTATATCATTGTTATTATTACTATATTATTTTATATTTATTATTATTATTATTTTTATTTTATTTATTTATTCTTTTGTATTATTATATTGTATCTCTCTGAATCCTTATTTATTTATTTCTCTCGATTAAAATTATTCTATCTAGTATTATCTCATTTTAACTTTATATTTATAGATTATTATATTAATATGCATAGCTATTATGTTGTGTGTTATATTTTAATTCTACTATGTGATTATTATTAATATTCTCGGATCACTCTTCTTATATGTATTTTATGTCAATCTAGTCTACTCTATCGAGTGTTACCCTCCTCGTGCAATATCATATGATTAGAATATTCACAATGCTATATCCTAATATAGTGTACTTTTCTAGAAACTTCTATTCTATACATTATTTACTCCTCTACTCATAAACTCTTTACCTAATTTAGATTTTCTTCTGTGTATTAAATTTATTTATTTTAATAAGGAGTTCGTTAGTCCTCATTCATTGGAGGTAATTTCTCTCTATATGTGGACGTAACATCGTCCATGACTAGATTTTACGTTATTCTCAATTATTTACTTAAATATCATATATCTCTTACTCTCAAATTATATTTACTCGATTATACTCTCTATTATTTAACTCATATCTTTTACTTTACATACACTATATTACTACTTATCTTACTACCTACACACTATTATCTATTAACTTACTTAATATTTATATATTATATTATATATAATTATGATAATTAAATTTATCTTTATTAAATTATTATAATATTTATTAAGATTATATATTATAGTTAATATTATTAGTTAATAATAATAATAATTAATTATATAATAATAATATAATATAGATAATAGTATAGTATAGACTAATGAGGTATTATAATAAGAATCTTCAGTGAATGAGACGAATTAGTGTGCTCCGGTGTAGTTCACTTCAATGTCGTGTGTCCTACAGGATTCTGACTGCTCAGCTCTTACTACTCTTCGATTTGTCGCCATGCTCCTTTGGATTATACAATTTATCATTATTGTCAGGATATGAAAACAGCTATCTCTTGTGAATTGACTGTATGACTACGGTTGTCTCACTAGATAGTCACACTTGTTGTACTATTATTATTCTTTATAGTCTGTTTATTAAAAATTATGGCTCTCAGTTGATGCATTAGTGAGTCGTGGCTCTCTCTCAGTAATTTTATGCCTCTGATTATTAAATGGTATTCTCAGTAAGGTGAATCTTTAACAATTACATACTAGATTTATGTTAGTTATTATCTATTTATCTTGGGTTATTTATTAACTTCTATCGAATTTGATTTAATTATATATTATTATTATTATATTAAATTCTATATTAGGTGTTTGTGTATGCGCATATACGCATTATGCTCGCTACTCTCATTTGATCTGTGATTTACTACTCTCCATCTGTCAAACATATCATTCGTTATCGTTGAACCTCTCTCTATGTATTATTAATGTCTCTCTCTTATTATTATTATTATTATTATAGAGTCTCCTATCCTATGAAGTTATTTGTATAGGTGTCCTATCTTACTTATTCATAATTCACGCAATACTCAATATAGATATTAGTTATGCGCTACTCACTCTCTCACTCTCACTTGGACTCCATCTCTCATTCTGAGCGTGACCACTCCTTCATTATAGGCATCCTTATATGATTGTATTTTACAGGTATTCTATTCATTACTTTATTATTCACTACTATTATTTATTATACTCTCAATTATTATTATTATTTATTTGATTAATTTATTTCTAATAGGATCTAGATCTATTACTTATTAAACTCTATATTTCATTCATATATTCTCTTCTCTGAATTAATGTGTGTATATTTCTAGTAGCTCAAATATACGGGCAGATTACTTATATTTGTTGTGGTGTTTGCGTTTTTAGAGTTTAATTTTGTATAAGTAGACCTGGCTCAACCATTAAAAATTGTTACTCTATTAAAATTATAGAAATTACAATTTGTCGGGTTGCAGTACGCCCAAAACTGTGTAGTAGATAGGATTATAGACATATTGTAAGTGTAGTTTGAGTAGCTAGACCCATTTCGAAGTCATACTAAAAGAAGGAAAAATGTATTTATTTAGATATAAGTTTGATATAAAACACATCACCGGTGTCCTATTTATTATTATAGATAATACCATATATTATTGTGTTTATTATATTGCGTATGTATATTATATTGCTTTATTTACTATCCCATTATTTATATTATAACTTATCTTCTTATTTATATACTTCTTTCGTGCCGTAGCTAGTACTCACTCAGACTCTCAAACTTATCCTGTCCTCTCTGATCTCTCGATATGCTCCATATCTCGTCAACATAATCTCACAACTCCCTAAACCAGCTTACCAATGTAGAAGTTTTCATTTGGTCGTTTAGGTCCCCATCAAGCCCTTAATTCACATTTTACATGAGTATCGAGGGATCCAAATTACCTCCTTCTAGTGATAAATTGCTTTTAATAGTAACCAATATATATCTGTACTAATTGAGTATACAGTAACGTAACTTACTGACTTTTCTTCAATTTTATATCGAAAATAAGGCTGAAATAAATTGAATAAATACTATATCCTCGAATATTATCTACTGATATCTATTAAATGATATTTTTTTTACGTACTTGTGTTCGTTTATTTATATTATTAGATACTATGTATATCCCAAATATATTATTAATATTTATATATAAGGAGAAAATTAGAGTAATATTTTAGTGAAGATTTATTACTTTTTATAGATTATATATTATTATTACAAGATATTTATATATATGACTATGCTTTCAGATATAATTTAACATGAAAATACTCAAGTTTTTAAACCTCTGAAAATGTGAGAAACAGGGAATATTATGATATACGAATCCCAAGTTTAGATTTTCATAATTGTTTTCTTCTGCTTCGTAAAAAAACAAAACAAAAAAAACACATCTATTTTCATATATTAATTCCCTGCACCGTTACTGTATACATTATATTCAAATTCTGTAGTACACTTAACAATAACTACTGTGAATTAATAATAAATCTCATAGCGTCTTATTTATATATTTAATTATAGCTATATCCATCTCCTTTGTTCCTCATGAACGTATGTATACCACGTGTTTCCTTATCCTCTAAGGCCTAAGCCTTGCCTCTGCGTCATCAGCCTCTTCCTTTGCTGTCTCAGGAAGTTCTATGCAGTTTAAGGTCGACAAGTACATTCATATAAGGTTATTCTCCTTCGCTATTCCGCCTACGTTAATTTTTATATTTTTAATTTATATATATTTTATTATTAGTGTTGATCTTAAAGAGTGCTACTGTATTTAGATTAACTCTACCAACATGTGGGAGTAATAGTCATTTAGGATCTCTTTTTTCTTGCAATTATATAAATGAGATTGAAAAATAAATGAGAATTAAAATTACAAATTTAATTTTTAAATTGACTCTTTTGTTTTAATGCAAAAACTCAATTACTTTTTTTAGACCCTTCTTAGAAACTCCGTAATTTATTAGTACTTAATAAAATATTATATTCGGAGTATATATATTATCTCTTCTCTCTATCTCTGCATCTCTCTCTATAGTACTACTATTATCATATATTAGCTACTCTTACTTCTACTCTCTCTCTCTCTCTCTCTCTCATTCTCTCTCTCTCTCTATCTCTCTTCATATCTCTCTCTCTCTCATCTCTTCATCTCTCTTACTCTCTCTCTACTCTCTCTCTCTTACTCTCTCTCTCTCTCTCTCTCTCTCTTCTCTCTCTTCCTCTCTCTCTCTCTCTCCATCTCTCATCTCTTCTTTCTCTCTTCTCTATCCTATTTATATAATAGATACTGCTCTGACACTAGAACAATGCTATAGGCTTATATTTTATATTTATATATATTTTAATAATATATTATAATTAAAATATTAATATTATATATATATTATATTATATAATAGATGTTTATATATAAATATATATTATATTAGATATATTATAAATAAATTATATAAGATATATATATTATATATATATATTATTAATATATATTATATATATATATAATATATATACTATATATATATAAAGATTAATTCAGCTATGTGTGTGAATGGCATTGAAGTCTCAGTAATATAACTATTTATTTATATTATTATTTTTATTATTTATTATTTATTATTATATATATTATATTATTAATTATTATTATTTATATTATTATTTTATTATAATTATATTATTATTATTTTTAATTAAATATTATATAATTCTATATTATTATTATTTTTTATTATTTGCTAAATATTTATTGTTTTTGTGCAACTGTTAAAAGTAATTCAATGTTATAAGAGTCTGTTATTGAGAACATGTCAGTTTCTTCAGTATCTGTGCTTGTTAAGAGTTCTGTCATTGAGAACATGTCATGTTTTTCTTTTCATTCAGGTGTCTTCCTTAATGGCACATACTTGAAATTTTCAGTGTCTCCTAAATAATTTATATTTTAAATACTGTCGTCATTAGTGTTAGCTATTTTGAAAACATGAAAACAATTCAAGCGAACGTTTATGTTTGCAGTCATATCCTCCTATGAGTGAATTGTTAATAGTCACCTACCAGTGAGTGGTTGTTATTTTCATATACATAACAGTATAAATAAAATTCTTTAAATTTCATTATTTTGCAATTTATTACACTAATAACCCCAATTTATTCAAAAAAGAACCTTCAGACTGAGAGTCACAAAATATTGGTAAAGTAAGCAATTTGTTCAAGGAATTGTTTTGGAAGGTCAAACAGAATCATTTAGGTTCGCATTCCAAGACAAATGTTTCTTGTAGACATAATTGTTCATCCTTCAAAATACAAAATGTTAAGGATTTAAAGCAGGAGAAGAACCCAACAGCTTAGTAATGAAAAATTATAAGCGAAAATTAAAACATTTTGAGCAACATAATAATGCTTGTGTGAAAGTAAAGAGAACTAATAATGTTGGAATGATTCAACCTAGAACCTTTAAAGGCCTTTCGAATTTTAAACGGTATGATATATGATCTTGTGGTGTTCTTCTCCTGCATTTTCTTTTCAAGAAAATATTACAACAGTCCGCGTTAAGAACAGACGTCTGTATTAAGTTACATTATTTTCTATTCAGTAAATTGATAGCGATAATTGCTTTATTGAAGAATAATTCCTTCTTGCAGTGTCACGAACTAGCTACGTTAATTAAACACTTTGAGCGCACAAACCCAGAGCAGTGATTTCGTTGGCGCTTAATCACTGAAGCTTTCTCTTACAGGTTATATTAATAATATGAGGTACTTTCTTGCGGTCAGATAGGTACAATTTTTGAATCTAATAAACTTGATTGTATGAAAATTGATTAAACAATAAGTTGTGGATGAATAATAAATAAAAGGACGTTCATCTCTCGGGCTGTCTTACACTACTTTAGTATATATAAATAGAAAATAAAAGAATACAATAAAAACATTACCATTAACAACCACACAATACAACAAACTCATTCTATTACTTTGACGATTAAGATATAATCAATAACTGCTAACTCCCTCAATTATATATATATATATATATTATAATTTTTTATATATATCATAATATTATATATATATATATATATATAAATACTTATATATATTATTATTATATATATAAGAAATTATATATAATATTATACTATATATATATATATTAATATATATATATATTAAATATATTATTTAATATATATATATATTTATATATATTAATAAATATATAAAATATATATTATATATAAAGATACACACACACACGCACATCACTCAATACACAGAGGGTCAACTACCAACACACACACACACACACACACAAGGCGGGAACAAAATGAACTCCTAATTATCCAATATTTATAGAATAATATATATATTAATATTATATATATATATATATTATATATTAATATAATATATTATCTTATTAAAGATTTATTATATCTAATATTAGATATATTAATATATATATACTTTATATAATATAGATTATATATATATATTAATATTAATTATGATATATATATATATATATATATATATATATGCTATATATATTATATGTATTTTTATATATTTATATATATATAATATATATTATATATATTATATTTTAATATATATTAATATATAATATAATATCATATATATTATATATATTATATAAATATATATAATATATAATATTAATATATTATATATATATTATTATAAATATATATAAGATATATATATATTATATATATTTATTTAATTATTAATTATATATATATTTATATAATTAATTATCTATCCTATATAATATAATATTATATTTTATATTAATATATTATAATAAATATATATAATAATTATTATATATATATATATATATATATATATATATATTATATATATAAATATTATATATCTATATGTTATATTTACTTTATATTTTTATATTAAAGAATTATCTTATATAATATATATATTATATATAATTAAATATTTATATAATATATATATATAATTAGATATATTTAATATATATTATATATATAATATATATAAAGTTATATATATATATATATATATATATATAGTATATATATATTATAATTATTATATTTATATTATTTATATATAATATTATTATTAATATATATAATTATAATATACTATTAATTAATTATATATATATATATTATAATATATATATATATATATATAAATACTATATCATATATTATATATATATATATATATAAATATTTATATATAAAATATATTATTTATATAGATATATATTATATATATAATATATATATATATATTTTAATTATGGTATATATTATATATATATATATAATTATATATATATTATATATAATATATATTTCTATATTAAATATTATTATATATATATATATTATATTATATAATATAAATCATTAAGCGTACTCTACTCGGACTGCTCGGGCTTAGCACGAGTTAGCGCAGAGAAAATTTAATAAGACATATACACTCAAAACTTTAATTTTGAATCGAACCATATTTTTAGCTTTTTCCTACTTAAGATTAGTAACACAATTTAATAATTATTTTACAAAGTTATGATTATTGTCTTTCCTGTCTTATGAGAATTCAATATATATAAAAAAACATCTTTTTTTTTAAAAAAAAAAAAAAAAAAATTTAAAATTAACATTTATTTGTCCTCAGTCACTATTTCGGATTTATATGCATTTCCTAGAAATCATTTTTCACTCAAGCTCAAGAAAGATTAATTATAAATTTAAAATGTAAGTTTATACGAATGAATTAAATGATTGCAAAAAATTGGTTGCTATCGATCAATAGATTTATAAAATTAAATAAATAACTACAATAATAGCAATATCCTCAGTATCTAATGTTGATATTTTTGTATTATACTGTATATATAGTATAATTACTATATATATATATATATTATTTATTATATATAATATATATATTTATTATATATATTATATATTATATAGATATATTTTAAATTATTAATATATATATATAATAATATTATACTAAATAGATATATATATTAATAGTATATATATAATATATTAATATATTAACTTATTATAATATTTATAGTGTTATATATATTAATATTTAGTGCATCGAAAATTATTTAATGTCAGGTTTCTTATTATTTCATCCATTTTCACATTAAAAAATATTATATATATATATGTATAATATAGAGTATATATACACTATAAATATATATATATATATATATATATATATATATATATATATATATATATATATATATATATATATATAGAGAGAGAGAGAGAGAGAGAGAGAGAGAGATGAAGAGTAATGAGAAGAGATAGTAAGAATGAGAGGAGAGAGAGAGAGAGAGAGAGAGAGAGAGAGAGAGAGAGAGAGAGAGAGAGAGAGAGAGAGTGATAAGACTTCAACATTACTCCTCTACAATTATTTTCATCTCCATAAAGGCGAGAAATCCTTTGGTAGTTTTTCGAATTATCACATATCTTCCAAATATTGCCTTTTTTCCCACGAACGTGATTATTTCTCCATGAACTGCTTTCTTTTCATAATACATCAGTAAAATATTTTCTGTGGACGAAACGTTTTCAGAGTTTCCTACTCGAACTTCGACAGATTCAAAATAGGGATCTTTGACATGTTTTAAATCTCTGGCTTGGATAACAACTCTTTCTACAAGCATAGAAGATCCAATATCTGCAATAACCCATTGGAAATCAGTATCACCAGAATGGAAATGTTTGCTTTTGTCATTGGTTGCACAGGAAAATCCAAATGCGACATTCTCTATTACATATTCTAAATACGTTGAAGAAGCTTGAAATTTTGCAGAATTAGCAACATCCTCCTTTTCACTCCATAAAGAGACACATTTGTTGGCATATATGTTATCACCATTGTCTTCTTCTGTGTAGTAAGTGGATACAGTTGCGTTATATAGATTGCATCTTTTACCTATAAAAGAATACAATGGTTATTTATCATTTATTTATTACATACTTTTTTTCACTAAACATTGAAGTATCAAATAATTTAAAGGACAATTTTTTTTCTAAACACAAAGTCTTCGCTCAAAGTAACAGAGAGAGAAAAAATGCTTTAGCTACAAAGAGACATTCTTCAGGCTCATACTTAAAAAGAAATAGACTTAGATTACTACTTTTCTTTTATTAATTATTTATAATTATTGAATGGATACACTATCAACTTCAAAGGAAATTATTAAAATTCAAATAACTTTTGAATTATCAACAAATAACTAAATACATATAGAATTGTATTTTTTTCTTTTTTTTTCTTTTTCGTGTTTCTTTTTTTGCTTTTCTTTTTTTTCTTTTTTTCTTTTTTTTCTTTTTTTCTGAATTAAAATAGAAACATTGAAAATAAAGTAGAATTTCTGAATTATATACAATAATATTAGGAGACTTTAAATGTCCAAATATCATCTACAATTTACTTGATGAAGATGCGGAAGGAAATAGATTACTAAAATTCTTAGGAGAAAATTTCCTTTCGAAATAATTGATTGCCCAACGAGGGGAAACAATATTTTAGACCTGTTAATAGTGTCATTTGACCTTGATGAGATGTTTTGAGGTTATCGAACCTATTGGTAAAAGTGATCAGAACATGATTAAATTTACCTTCAACCTTGAAAACAAAATAAATATTAATTACTTGAAAATTCTAGATTTTAAGATTGCAAATTTAAATGGTTTTAAGAAAAGTTTATCTTTATATGATTGGGATGAAATATTAACAGGAAATGCAAATATAATGTAGGAGAAGATTCTTCAAATATTTTAAGAGAAAGGAAAAGATTTTGTTCCATATAAATTGAAACGAACTGCATCAAATTCGAAATCAAGATGATGGAACAATGAAATTAGAGATTCTTTAAATAATAGAACTAGAGCTTATAAACTTTGGTAGACTTCTCCCTCAGTGGAAAATAATAATAATTACAAAGTTTGGCGTCGTAACAGCAAAAGATTAATTAAATACTATAAAAAAAAATTTGAAATTAATATTGCTCGGGAGAGTAAAATTAATCCTAAAGCGTTTTACAACTACGTCAACAACAAAAGTTTAACTAAGGAATCAATTAGACCACTACTAGACAATATCGCAAAGCTAAGGTCAAACAATGTCGATATAGCAAACATTTTAAATAATTTTTTCTCTACAGTTTTTACGAAGAAGAATCTTGATAGTGTGCCTAACATGAAAGATATAAGGTTTATCTAGGTTTTATTCCCACAAACATCAAATATAAATCTAAAATATAATAGTAACTCTCTATAAAAAGTTAGACCTCATCTGGAATACGCAGTATAGCCTTGGAGTCCATACCTTAAAAAGCCCATAGAAAAATTTGAAAGAATTCAAAGAAGGACAAGCAAATTTATTCCGGAATTGAGAGGTAAGTGATACAAGTAAAGACTACGTGAACTAAATATCCATTCTTTGGACACAAGAAGATTGGGAGGAAAATTAATAGACGTTTGCAGAATACTAAATAAATTTGACAATATTGATTATTATAGGCAATTCTTTAGATAAGATATAAATGATGTAACACAAAATAATGGACAAAAACTTTCTCATAAAGGATTTTAAACCAATATAACAAAGAATTTCTTCACTTACAATGTAATTACGAAGTGTAATAGTCTTTCTTATGAAATAGTGAACAGCGACAACATTGATTCATTCAAGAAAAGATTAGACACACCTTTAAGGAAATTAGTCTGTGAACTTCAACTCAATTAGATTTTTACTTTAGTACAACACTAGAATTAGTTTTTTTTTTTTTTTTTTTTTTTTTTTTTTTTTTTTTTTTTTTTTTTTTTTTTTTTTTGTGTGTGTGTGTGTGTGTGGCTTAAATGATAACTCAAACAGTAAGGAAAATCATAAGAGATCATTTACAATTTACCTACCGCAATCATTTTTTTATCTTTTAATATTATTTTTCCGCTATTTGACCTTTAGAAATTTTCAAATTTACCTTTTCAATTTATGTGATTTCTGCAATATAATGCAATTAATCAGCAGTTGTCAAATAAGTATAATATTAAATATAGTATACCTGTGCTGCAGGCCAGAAGGCATCCCTCGTGTCTTTGACATAAAGCTAAGCAAGCACTGAAAAAATTTTCTCTGCTCATTTCGTATTCGCCAAGTAAGCAACTCATAACAAACTTTGGGAATGAGTTAGAGACCTTTGGGAAAAGACGAAAATTTAGAACATTTGTTAAATAAATATTTTTATTATATATGGAATATATGGAATATATATATATATATATATATATATATATTTATTGTTATATACATATATATATATTATTATATATTATATTATATGCTATTATTATATACAAGATATATACAAGTTAGTTACTATATTAAGCTACAGCAGTATGCGCAAGGTTATTAAAATATGCTGCTATAACTATATATATTATTGGTATTGATGCAGGCGTGATATATTATTATATATATGATACATATTATATTATTGGTTATATTATTATTGCGCAGTTAGCATATTGTTGCGCCATATTGGCTGGCTATGCCATTGGTTGTTGCTGGGTTATTGTTGGTTGCTGTGGTTGCTGCCATGGCTGCTGGCTACAAGCTACATATTACTGGCATAAGGTTATTGGCTGGCGCCAAGGTTACATACATTACGGGCATGCTGGACGCCGAACACACGCGGCGCCACGGGCTGGCGGGCCGCTGGCTGGCGTTGGCTGGGTAGCTGCTTACTGCTGGAATGGGCAGTCGGGTGGCGCCAAATCGCTGGCTACACAGCCATGCCACATTGCTGCCAATTATTGTTGTTGCATATATTATTATTATTGTTGTTATTATTATTATTATTATTATTGCTACATATTATACATGTAAACATACATGTTGGTTATACAGCAGCATACAGCGATGGTTACTGGTTGGCTAATATTATTGGTTATTACGTTGTTATGCTGGCTGGCATACTACTACATGGGTTGCTGTTATGCATATAGCATATATTATATATATGTTGTATACAATCGGCATATTGGCTATATATACTACGCCCAGCAGTTGTCGGTACATATTATTGATATGATATTATTATAAATGGTATTATTTTATAATATTAAGTTATTATTATTATTATATTACATATTATTATTATTATGAAGAAAGAATGGCAGTTATGTTATATATATATATATATATATATATATATATATATTTATATAAATACTGCAATAGACCGCAGTGCCTGTATAGTAAATAAAGATCCATAAATTGTCTTCCTTCATTATACGCAGTGACTGAGATTGCTGGATAAGTTTACCGACAGTTTTCAACCCAAAAAGCTAGATTCAAGAACAACCCAAACGACCGAGCTCCCTTCAAGGCGATATCAACATGTTCCACCCTGTCCTTCCCTCGTTCTTGTAAGATTTATTAATGTAAAAACCTTAATAGACCGCAGCTTGAATTTGTATAGTAACTTTTTTTGCTGAGAACGCTCAGTCGGTAGAGCGCCGTCCGAGTACATGAGACTCATCGCAACATGCGTTGGTTCGACCAAAGAAGGAGGCAATTTTCTTTGTCTTCCCACAATAGTTCTTTATTTACTATATGTGGAGCAGCAGCAGCAGCGGGCATGGTCGGCAACAACAACAGCAATATATACAGCAGCAGCAGCAGCATATATATATATATATATATATATATATATTCATATATACTATATATACCATATATATATATATATATATGTATAGCAGCAGTTATATATATTTCTCATATATAGTATATATATATATATATATATATATATATATATATATATATAAATTCACACCCCTGACCACCCCATCATCAAAAGAGGCCACACTGAGGCCACACTGCGCCCAGGTACACCACTGACGCAACCTGTCTCCTCCAGAGATCTTCCCGGGATGTTATGTTTAACGCTGCTCTGTATTGAGAATTATTTAAACAGGAGAGAAAGAAATGGGAAATATCCTCCGGAACCTAGTTACAGATTTGACAGATGCTTGTGGTAGTTTGGTTAAGGTTGAATCTATGTTTGTAGTACTGTAATTTAAGGTGATGGCCGCATCTTAGCTTTGACAAGGATGACTGACTAGCTCTTGACAATGAGTTGAATTCTGGTGCAATTTCTGGTGGGTGTTTGTTTAAAATGTTGTTTAATGATCTGCATCTTAAGTAATTTTCTGTTAGTGTCGTGTGGATTTGTTTGGTGTATGCTGTGTTGTTTGACGGTGGTGGAATGTTCAGGATTTGTTTGTAATATAAGGCTGGTGAAGAAAGAGGATATTTGAGTCTGTAGTTTTATAGAGTTAG
>JABUQX010112503.1:25000-30000 GCA_015478945.1 Trachelipus rathkii
TGAAAACTAATATAATAGCACCTAAACTAAAAACATAACATACTTAACAAATCTTGTGTAACCATTAGCAAAGTTACCTGTATGTCTAAGGCAAATATGATGTCATCACCATGCAAAACTCAACCTAATCTTATCATGCATTCATATATATATATATATATATATATATATATATATATATATATATATATATATATATATATATATATATATATATATATATATATATATATATATATATATATATATATATATATATATATATATATATATAGCACTTCAATGTTAATTTATCATTAACATTGCAATATTTAACAGAAACTTAGCAAAAAATTTATCAAAACCTTAGCAAAGTTACCTGTATGTCCATGGCAAATAAGCTATCATCACCCATGCAATACTCAACCTAGCCTTGCCTTTCATTCATACCTATACCGCATCAATATTAATTTAGCATTAACATTGTAATACATAACAAACACACAGCAAACATTTAGCATAACCTAACCTAGCTAATGCACTAGCCAACGAATAAATGCTAACGTAACAAAGTTCTACCGTCACTAAAGCTAAAGTAACATAAACTGAACTAAGAACATGGCGAGTCATAACATACCTTACATAAGCATAAACTGCTTTCATTAACAATACTCTCGGTTTATTAAGGGAAAGTAACTACAACTGCCCATAAATTTAACATATTTCCAATTTTCTACCAAACCTGTAACATACCAATGCTAATTTAGCATAATATAAGTGATTCAAGTTATATTTAAGTATCAATACGACTCTATCATTACATAAAATAAGTTCTTTTGGACGATCATAACGTAGATTTATTCTTTTAATGTTTCTAACATAAAAAATAGCATATCTAATATGATTTACATATGAATGAATTTGCTATCATTAACAAAATTTCGTGAAGTTCCATTTAGGGTCAATCGAAGGGGGTGTAAGCGGCAACCAATGCCTCAGCCCAAAGGCCTCATACGTCCCCTTCGTATTTTAAATGAATGAGTCACAGGAGATTTTACTCTCCATCAGCGGGATTCGAACATTGGACTACGCGTCGCATAGTTAACAATAACCAGATGCTCTAACCACTAGACCATCCACGTCCCCAATAAAGAACGCTTCAAGAGTAGTTTTTAAAACACCTGGTTCTCACATTCCATTAAGATTTGACTCTGAACAAGATATAAAGTTCCTGTCCCCCATCTCAAATAACTGGCTCCCATCTCAAAGGCCTGGTCCCCATCTCAACTTATCAGAACTTAATGAACCGTATGCTTCCAATTTTGATATACTTCGCCTTAAAAATGAACTAAGTGTGATATATAGTTCAGATGACTATAAGGAAAACCCACTACACGAAATTACTTATTACATGAAACTGAACAATTTGGACATTGTATTCACTGAAGTCGACAAACTAGCAGAGCTTGTTTTGACATTTCCATCCACAACAGCATCTGTTGAAAGAAGCTTCTCTGCTCTGAAGAGAATTAAGACGTATCTCAGAGCTACACAAGGACAAGTTCGGTTGAGCAACTTAGCTCTAATATCAATTGAGAAGGGAATACTTCTAGAAATGAAGAAACAATCTGAAGAAAATTTTTAATGAAAATATCACATTGAAATTTACGGAGAAGGAGAGAAGAATAGTTTCTGTTCAAATGAATTGTTCAATTTTTTTTAATTGTCATATCACAAAGTTTTCTAATTATACAACTCCATACTTATTTAATGTTTAATCTCTAGAACAAGGACTGTAAGGTTACAATGTAATAAAGTAATTTCGGTTAATAATCGGCAACCCCCCCCCCCACCCTCCGCTCCGTACGCCCCGTGACTTATTTTTGAGTGAAGGTGTGTGACTACACGACGCAATTCTCTGCTCATCAATTTGCATCCCAACCCTTAGCCCTACTACTAGGATTATGTTTTGCAATTTAATAAACCAACCAGAACACATAGAAAGACGATTTAAAAATTGTTTTAGGGATGAAAGACCTCAATAAATTGAATGACACCATCAGAAATGATCTACCGATCATTTAAAACCCTTTAGTAACCAAAAAAAACCCTTTTGGGCGCAAATACCCCCTAAAACAAGTCAAAAAGGCAGAAAATGGTCTTCCAGACCTTAAATTCGGTCTTACCGACCTTCATAACCCTTACTTTGACGTATCAAACGTCAAAAACTAAATGTTGCGTAATGTTGCTTTACAACATCCGGTTTGCGGTTTGCAATATCCGGTTGCAACTTCCGGTTTGCGGTTTGCAACATTTTTGCTGCTAGTTTACCACCCCTTACTACTAAGGGTAAGAAGGGTCTTTTCCTGATTTTAATTTGGGTATAATGATAGCTTTCTTCCAGATAGGGTGAATGAAAATTAAGCTAATGGAGCTGCTATATATTTGAGTTAATTGTGTTAAAGCTGTGTGCCCTAGGTGTTTAAGGTGTTTGTTTGAGATATTGTCTGAGCCAGTTGCTGCTGAGTTTTTAAGAAGTCTTTGTTATGCTTTCTAGGTCGGTTGTGGTTTTTTCTATTGTTGGATCGTGGTTGAGTTTTATTTTCTTGAGGGCTTTAAGGATTTTCTTGTTTTGAGGGTGTGTGAGTTTTTTACTCTGCTTTGCGAAATGAGTTGCAAGAGTGCTTGCGTGTTGTTTGATGGTTTGTGGGCTTTGTGTGTTTGGGTTTTTGATTAGTTTGTGAGTGTTTTTGTTGGTTGGTTGAGTTTTTCAGTGTATTTATTGTTTTCCACATTCTGGTGTTGTTCGTATGTTGGATGTTCTTGGTGAGGAAGGTTTGGAAGTTGCCTGAAAGATCTGTGTTTGATAGGATTATGATTTGGGTTTTTAGTGCGTTAATCTGTGCTGTCGTTTGGATTGATGTGGGTGTTTTTATTTTGAGCGAGTTGAGTTGTTTGATTAGCTGTTCTATTTCAAGCGTTAGGTTAGGGTTGTATTTTTTATGTATCCTCTGGGGATGGCTTTATTAGCTGCTTTTTGAATTAGAGAAGTGAAATTTAATGATATTTAGGGGATTGTGTTGTTTTCTATATGGCTGGTGCATAGTGTCCAGTCTGCTTTTTTTGTAGTTTTTTTTATGTTTTTCTGAGTGGATAGTTTTTTTTGTTGACAGACATTTTGGTATTTTATGATGATGGGTAGGTGGTCGGAGTTTTGGTCGGTTTGTTTTGACCAGTGGAGTTTTGTGTGTAAATTTGGTGAAAATAGTGTTGTCTTGTGATGTACACGTTTGGTTGATTTGAGGTTGGTTTTTGGTATGGCTGTTTGTGTTGCTTAAGATGTTGAGATTTTAATGGTTAACTATGATGTGGGTTCCTCTTTGGTTTGCTTCTTGGGCTTTATATCGTTTAAGGTGGTGAGCGTTGAAGTCGCCCCTCATTGATGAGGAGTTTAGAAGTGGTTATTTTTTGAGAAGTTTGGTTTGTAATTTCTGGGGTATTGTGGTGAGGTGTGGTGGGGAATATAGAGGTTTATTAGATTGTGTGGTTTTTTGTTTATCATTATTATGAAAGACTGTGCTTTTGTGGTGTTGCTGTATAATGCCGTTGTAGTTTATAGAGTGGTGTTTGTGTATGGTAGTGAGTTGTGTATAAGGGTTAGTCGAGTGTGATTTTTGCGGGATTTTCCGGGCTCTTTAGCTCCAGTGGCCACAGAATTTTGGTTCTAGACAGTTATCGGGTAGATATGCTTCTTGTATCATGGCTATGTGTATGCTGTGTTGTTTTAGAAAGACTTCTATTTCTTTGGTTTTATTATGTAGTCCGTTTGTGTCGAATATGTTTATATTATTGGTTGCTTGTGTGATGTGTGTAGCGGGTGTTGCTGTGGATGGACTACAGACTTGGCAGATCCAATGGTAAATTGAAGGAGGTAGCGTGGTGAGATTGAAACAATGTTTGTGGATCCATTGTTTGCATCTACTGCAGTTTATGAAGTTTCTTCATTTTGGTAAACACAAAAATACCATAATAATAATTGTATATTGGATATATATATATACATATATATATATATATAATTATATAATATATATATATATATATATTATATATATATAACTTAACAATAACTAATAATATATATATATATATATATATATATATGCTATATGCTATATATGCTGCTATGCTCTTCTTATATATATATATGGCTATTCAATAGGATCTCACCGAAAAGGTATATTTACCAAAATTTTGTATTTTTCCACTTTAGAAAGTTTTTTTTTAACCAATAAGCATAAAAATTAAAGATGATTTTTTTTTTTACCAATAAACATAAAGATTAAAGTTGCCAAGTAATAAGCTTAAATCTATAACACCTATATATATATATATATATATATATATATATATATATATATATATATATATATATATATATATATATATATATATATATATCGAATGCCAAAGATACGATTGTTTTAAATGTTTTAAATGTTCGCCTTAAGCATTAGGACTAAGGTACCAGGAAAATCCAACAACGAACTGATCGTGCTGGGGTAATATTTTCCGAAAATTTTCGTGATTTCTATAATGGAAACTTTGAAACCCAATGTGTTACCAATAATTAAAAAACAGTAAATTAGCACATTAGTGAGTTTGGCATTGGATAGACAATATATATATATGTATTTTAAATTACTTATTATACTGCCTTTGAGCTTTACCTTTACTGCAGTGTTCGTTCTCATTGTAATTACTTGGGATATAAGAATGGAAGCGAAGAATAATGAAAACATTATTAGCAAACACAAGCTTAAAAGTTCTTCTGAATTCCTGTAAATAATAATAATAATAATAATAATAATAATAATAATAATAATAATAATAATAATAATAATAATAATAATAATAATAATAATAATAATAATAATAATAATAATAATAATAATAATAATAATAATAATAATAATAACAATAATAATAATAATAATAATAATAATAATAATAATAATAAT
>JABUQX010112503.1:42500-57694 GCA_015478945.1 Trachelipus rathkii
ATTCTTAAGTGATGAAGAGAGTGACTTACACAGTGAAAGCAACTAAGAGCTAGTAACTGAATATTTAAGTGTCTCAAAGTAAAAAGGAAGTCATTAAGAGAAACTCCAAAAAAACTCAAATGAAACGTACATAGTGAAGAAATAAAAAGTATAGAAATAAGAAGAAATAAGAAATAAGAAGACCTTTACTACATGATTGGTGAACCCAGAAGTCGAACACCCTCTCAAGAA
Organism: Trachelipus rathkii; assembly: GCA_015478945.1. Lineage (NCBI taxonomy): Eukaryota > Metazoa > Arthropoda > Malacostraca > Isopoda > Trachelipodidae > Trachelipus > Trachelipus rathkii. Next base: position 42,732 of record JABUQX010112503.1, read on the forward strand.
GAACACCCTCTCAAGATGAAGATTCTCTACTAAGGTGACTCAAGCAGAAGACCACCCTCTCAAGAACAATCTCTATCAAGAAGATGCATACAGGCAACGAAGACCAACTGTCTCCTGCCGAAGAATAGATTCAAGAATTTATCCATGGTATCAAAGGCAAATCCTCCAGTGCTTTCGGAGACTTCAGTTCCGACTTGGTTCAGAGCGTTGGAAGCCCAATTTCACCTTGGAAATATCACCTCGAAGACGAAGTTCTACCACGCTCTTTCTCAACTCCCAACAGATGTCGAACGTACTTCTTCTACAGAACTTGATGCCCAGGCCTACATTTCGCTGAATAAAACCGTTATTACAATATACAAGAAGAGTTTATGTCCAAACAAGTCTACAGTGGAAAGCCTTTGCTGCATTTACTAGAGATGTTCCCTTATGGCATCAAGTAAAGATTGGAGAAAACTTCAACGGACTGCAGTTCTTGAAGACTCTTCCAAATAACATTCGACCAAACATTCATCTCAAACAGCCCTTACCCTCGAACAACTTGGAGAACTAGCAAATCTAGTTGCTTTGGTATTGTTCAGTCCTGTCATGGCTGTGCCAACAGCAATGACTACGAAAGCAAATACGTCATCAGCGGCAGGAACAACAACAACAACAACAACAGCAACAACAGCAACAACAACAACAACAACAACAGCAACAACAACAACAACAACAACAACAACAACAACAACAACAACAACAACAACAACAACAACAACAACAACAACAACAACAACAACAACAACAACAACACAACAACAACCATAGACTTCGTCATTATATGTCGATATCAAAGACCCCACGTTTGCCGTGTAAAATTTACTTCGCTCAACAGGCAATTACGTGCAGGCCTTGGTATAAGTGACCTGACAAATCTAACGATTAGATGCAACCATCCTCTCGTCCTTTCTCTAGATCTTTTTCTCCTGCTCCTACAGAAAACTAGAAGAGCAAGTTGAATGCTGCGCCATAATCAGTTCGCATTTTACTATCAATGTCACAGTATTCAGAGCAGATACTCTTTTGCTCTTAGATACTGGGGCCTTCATCTCGAATCTATCTTCTTCAATTTTAACGAACATGTCCCTATTTTCATTAATGCCAATTCTTGCTCAGCCAATGGCTCGCCTATCAAGTGTCATGGTAAAATAGCGACAAATATAACAATTAAGAAGCTTTGTAGAGAATTTCATGTCTTTCATAGTAGCTGATATCGCAATGCCAATATTGGGTATGGATTTTCTACACCATTGCAACTTAATTATCGATTGTGGGAAAAATTCTACGAGACACAAATACTTCTCTTCTAGCACCTCTTCAGGTATCTTCCGATTAAGTTCCCTAATTGCAAATCAACGCTATCATTGAAAACTAAAATATATCATCTTTTCTTTAGGAGTTTCCCTTATTAACTTCGCATATCAACTTGAAGAATATCAAATTTATTTCAAAAGTATCTTTTCATTATATAGACAATGGTGATTCTCCTCCAGTGTTTGCAAGACCTTCCCAAAGATAAACTAAAAGCAGCAAAGGCAAAATTCGAAACTCTCTTGAAAAATGGAATTATTAGATCTTCCAAGTCCTCTTGGGCTTCTCCGCTCCATCTAGTGTCAAAGAAAATCCCAGGAGCTTGGAAGCCTTGTGGTGATTAGAGAGCTTTAAATGCAATAGCTAAAATAATGTGGGTATCTACTTCCTCACATTCAAAGTCTCTCCCAATGTCTACATGGATCAACAATCTTCAGCAAACTAGATCTTCAAAGGGCTTATCACCAAATTCCAAAAAGACCAGAGGACATTGAAAAGATTGCCATAACAACTCCTTCTGGCCTTTTTGAATGTTTCTATGCTATTTAGTTTGAAGAACGTAAGGTCTACTTTATAATATAAAATAATAATAATAATATAAAAATAATAATAATAATAATAATAATAATAATAATAATAATAATGACTGATAAATAATATGAATTAATAATCAATAATAATATAATATAATAATAATAATAATAATAATAATAATAATAATAAATAAATAAAATAAAAATAAATAAAATAAAATAAAAATTACGAAATAACATAAAAAACCCATTACCTTATCAGTAAAAACACATGTTCTTATCAGTAAAAGCACTTAACGTTATCTTGAAACACGTGTCTTATAAGTTATCACTGATAAGATCGAATCGAATATATATATATATATATATATATATATAATATATATTATATAATATATATATTATATACTAATATATATATATTAATTATATATATATATATTTAAAGATCATATATATATCTATAATAAGTATATATATTTTTTATATATCTTCTTATATATTTTCTACATATAAATATATATATATATAATATATATATCTATATTATTATTATATTATATATATAATTTTATATATATATACTGTATTATATATATATAATAGATATATACAGTATAATTTATATTATATATATATAAATAATACTATATATTATATATAAATATATATATTTATATAATATATATATATATATTAATATATATATATATTTATATATATAATTTATATATATATATTATATATATATACTATATAATACTTATATACCTTATATATATATATATATATATATAATATATAATATATATAATATATATATATATATATATATATATATATAATAAATATATATCCCAAGATTAGCTCGCTTCGGGTGTGTGAGGGTCGCAGCGGCGCCAGAGAAACCCGATCGCCGATGCAGTTCCACAGAGCTGAAAATATAATTCATCCCGGTGAACACTGCGAGAAGTCAATGACAATTTACAACAGGACTCTCGACCTCCCACCGCTGTCATAACTACCTTACAAGAAACAATAATAATAAAACATAAAATAAACTCTCTATCAAACATATTAATTAAATATTCTCACGCACGATACCTCAACGATGCGCTCACAATAGCCTTATTAACTACCACACTCCCGAGGTAATTCCTCACAAGCACATTCCCACGAAATATTGCAAATCGTCCTTTTCTAGCTGCAGATTCGGGTATCTCCGGATCTTCAAGAGAATAAAACACCATTCTGACTCAAAAACAACATCCCCTCTCTGCCAAAGATTGCTTAACCCAGAGCCTGAACTGTCGCCACTCCCTGTCTGAATTGCCCCATTCACCTTTACAGAAACAAGCATATATCCTCCGAAGAGACCTGTGGCTCGCCGTGAGGTTGCTGGATTTCTGGAAATGACTTGGACCCCCAAATAAGGAGGAACCAAAGGCAATATATATATTATTTTATATATACTTTATATATACTAATATATATATTTATATATATAATATATATATGATATATATATATATATATGAATATATATTATAATTATATATACATATATATATATATATATATATTATATATATATATATATATATATATATATATATTAATATATATATATATATAGATATTATATATACTATATAAGTCTTATAATGATATAGTATATATTAACATTATATTATAAGTATATATATTATATGTATATATATATATATATATATTATATATATATAAGTATAATATATATAAATTATATATATATATATAATATATATTAAAATATATATATAGTATATAATATAATATATACATACTTTTTTTAAATATAATATATTAGGTTATATAATTATATAATATATATATATATATATAATTTCATGCTGCGAGTTAATTTTTATATATTGTATATATATGATATATATATAATATATATAATATATATATATGATATATATATCTATCTATATATATATATTATATATATATTTATATATATATACTATATATATATATATATACATCTATATATATATTATATATATATATATATATACTATATATATATACTATATATATATATATATAATATATATCTATATATATTTATATATATTATATTTATTATATATAGGGACGCTGTTTATTTCATTAAACCGCAAAATTTTTATCTTATATTCTATATTCAAAACTACATAGTACAGGGAAAGGAAACTGCTGGAATGCTGGTCATTTTAGTCCGGAAAATGTAAAAAAAAAAAAAAAAAAAAAAAAAAAAAAAAAAAAAAAATTTAAAAACCAAAATTATTTATTTTCCTTTTTTTTTTTTTTACTAAGAAACGACAAGGGTATACCGGAAACGATGGCAGGAGTACGGGTCTATCGCCTTCCGGGATGAACTACGGAGGTGGACTATTCCCTCCGGGGAGGGTCTCGGAACCCCGCTCTTTGGTATTTTGGGTGTCGCGGGGTTCTCCGCCTCCCTACGGTAATGGAAAACGTCCCCTGTGTTCCCCGTCGCTAGATGCCCCTAACATTGGCTTGTGTAATACCTTTGACAAGATATATATATATATATACGTTATGTCATAATTTTAAAAAAAAATCGCAATATTTATTTTATTTATTTTATTTTATTATTTTTTTTTTTTACAGTTTCCTAATAAAATTTTCAAGGATTCAAAATGTATGCTTTTCGCTGTGCTTTGTAGTTTGAGTATTTTTTTTTTTTTTTTTTTTTTTTTTTTTTTTTTATTTTACATTTTTCCGCCTTAAATTGGACCGCATTCCAACATGTTGTAGTTCCTTTTTCCTGTAGGCTATTGAGTTTTGAGATTCGTGATTTTAAATTATATTTGCTGTTAATGAATACTATATAGAAATATTAAATATATAGTATATATATATATTATATATATATATATATATATATTTATATATATACTATATATATAATATTATTATATATATATATATATATATATATAATATATATATATATAAATTATGTATAATAAAGTATTTCTTAAAAATTATACAAAATATTTATATATGTATATGTATATATATATATTATGTATTTATTTATATATACTATATATATAATTATATATAATATGTATAATATATATGAAATATATGTATAGTATAATATATATATAAGTTATAAATTATTATATATTTATAATATATACTATTATTATAATATAAATATCTAATAGTTATAATAGTATTATGTTATATATATATATATATTATATTATATATATATATATATTATATATATATATATGATATATATCATTCGACCCTGTCGTCGAGTGTGGGAGCGGTGAACCAGAAGGGAATGCGAAAGAGAAAGTGCAGTAAAGAGAGATTTTAAGTAGGAAAGTTGAAATGATTATTGGAAAGAGAACGAAATCTCAGAGTACTCCTTGAAGAATGGTCTGACATCTTTTCAGGAGGAAAAGTTGTTTGTTTCGATTATTCTACTTGGAAAGAAAATATTTTGAGATTGGGATTTTTTAATGCACAATTTTGTATATTTAAATATTCAATTTGAAATCTGGATAGAGGGCTACAAAATTTTGACCGTCCTTTCTTTTTAGATATTTGTATATTAAAACTTAAGATCTTAGTAAAAGAGGAATTTAAAAATTAATTAATTAGATTATAAAATGAATAGGAAATAAAAAAGAAAAGAGGGAGTCAATGAAGAATTTTTTTTTCTAGAATATTCTTCTCTTGTAGCAGGGCTGAAAACCTTTTACCATATTGCCTCTTTCGTGAAGTGGTGGTGATAATTGTAAAAAATTATTAATTATCGAAAACTGCAGTAAGAAAGGTAATTGTGAAATAATATATATATATTATATCATATATATATATAATATATAATATATATATATATATATCATATATATATATATATTATATTATATTACCGTATTATATATATATATATATATATATATATATTATATATATACTATTATATATATATATTATATATAATTATTATATATATATATATATATATATATTATACATTATATATTTATAGATATATATTATAATATATATTATATATATAATATATATAGTATTATAATATATATATATATAATATATTAATATTTATATTATATATATATAAATATATTATATATAATAAGATAATATCAGGGCGATTCAAACACTTTTACTATCTCTCCTCTCTCTCTTCTATCTCTCTTCTCTCTCTATATATACATATTATAGTATATATTATATATATATATATATATATATAAATTATATATATATAATATATATAGCTTATATATATATATATATCTATATATATAAATATATATTTATTATTATAATATAGTATATATATACAATATATCTATATATATATAATTATATATATATTATCTATATAGTATTATATATATATATATATAAATATATTATATATATATAATATAGTATAATATATATATATATATATTATATATATATATATGATAATATATATTATATATATATATTATTATAAGATAATATTATATATATATATATATATATATAGTACTAATAACTTATATAATATATAACTTATATTATATTATATAATATATATATATATTAATATACTATATATATAGTATATATATAAAATACTATATATATATCTATCATATATATATAATATTAAATATATATATATATATATATATATATATAATATACTTATATATATATATTAGTATTACTATATATTTATTTATATATTTATATTATATATTATATATATATATATATATATATATATAATATATATTATTTATATATATATATATATATATATAATATATAATATATCATATATAACCCTTACCCTATAATGTTAAAACCAAGAGTTTTTACCTCCCAGTGCAGGAATAGGCTAAAGGAAAGCTCTACAGGGTTTGATGATTTACCCATCCTCCGGAGACCCCTGCTTAACTCGGCAGGGGCAAGACTGGAAATTTTTTATCGGGCTTGCATTTGTATGGATGTATCAATTTTGTAATGCGAACTGCTTTATTTTCATCCTTTATATATTATACTAACATATTATATTATCATATATTATAATATATATAGTATATATTATATATATATATATACTATATATATAATATATATATAGTATATACTATATATATATATATTCTATATAGTATAATTAACTAAAAATATTTATTCTATGAGAATATTTGATTTCCATAGTTTTACAGTTTTTCTTTACATTTAATTGATTTTAATGGGTACTTATTGTTTTTCTTTTAAATTTAGATATCATATTTCAAATATTATTATTGTTATCGAATGCTGCATTAAGAACCAGTAAATGTTTATTTTAATTTTTTTAAGTAAAACTTTGTTTATTAGATTCCTAGGTAGGATAAAAAACAACACTTGTAGAAAAATTAAATTCACGACTATGAATGTACCTCGTCAATTTTCTCTCACTTTTTCGAAAGGCCACGAACCGTTAACCATTTATTCAGTTGGCGATAATTCCTACACTTTTTTTTAAAGTTTTACATAATCTTTATTTTGTATTATGTAATGTATTCTTTTCAGATGAGCTATTTTCAAAAAAATAATAGAATTTTTTATCATAACTTTAGCGAAATTTGCCGAAGATCGTTTCGTTTTATAATAATACTCGGTGCTAAGCACGAGTAGCACGAGTGTAGGAGTTGCACTCTGATAATAATATATATATATATATATATATTATATATTAATATTAATATATATACTATATATATATATATATATAGTAATATATATATATAATAATTATTATTATATATATATTACTTACAGCTAGCTTATACCGGCACAACTAAAAAACCCGAAGAAAAATTAGTGTTTTGCAACCAATTCTTTTGCTTATTACATTTTATTTATATTCAAGAAAAAGGAAAATTCATTTCTTTCAATCTTTATTTTTCAAATATTTCAACAATTTGCTGGAAAATAGGAGAATTTAAACATTTAATAATGTATATTTTTAATAATTCAAAATTATATTTTACATAGTTAAATATATTATATAATTTATATTATATAATATATATATATATAATATTATATATATATAAGTATATATATTAATATATATACTAGTATATATCTATATATATATAGTATTATATATATATATATATAGTATATATTTTATATAATAATAATATTTATATATTATTATATTATATAATATATTATATATATATACATAATATTTATATATATATATATATATCTATATATATAACCTATTCTCTATTGTATATATATATTAATATATATAATATATATATATATATATATATACTATATCTTTATATATATTTTATATATATATTATATATATCTATATATTAATATATATATAATATTATAATACTATAAGGAGCATCCCGAAGAGTTATTCATGTAACTTCAAACTATACCATTACAGGGAAAATAAATAACATTTTGATTTCAGCAAGTAAATTCAATGAAAGAAAACTAAAAAAAAATATTTTTATTCTGATATTTATTATATCATCCTAAATTTAGTAAAAATCTTAGACTGAATAGTGCACGATCTTTGACCTTGAAACCGTGCATTAGTTCTCGGAGCAAAAGTTTGCCATACATTTTTTTTACGCTTTGGAGAATATTATTTTTTCTTTTATCCTTTTTTAGGGGGTTCGACAAGACGGAGGGAAGAGGGGGATCCGTCCCCGTCGTCCCGGTAGGCGAGACCGACCTATCCACGGTTCTTGTGTACCCTGTGGGTATTCTCTAGTATTTTAAAAATCACATTGGCACCTTTGCAGCTCTTATCGAGTACGGGAACATCTCGATTCTGAAAAGTAATTTTTTCAACATTTTTAATAAATTTAATTTTTTTAAGCGTTATTTTTTTTTTTTTTTTAATTTCCGCGGTAAAAATGTCTCCTGATAATAAAGATATTTATTTTCGTGTAGCTTTTATAGTTTTCTAGTTACCTGCCTGAACTTTTCGGATGCTGAAATATATATATATATAAATACTATATACTATATTATATATATAATATATATATATATATATATATATATATATATATATATATACTCTATATATATATATTAAAATATATATTTATATATTATATATATATTATTATATACTATATATATATATTATAATATATATATTATAAGGCCTTAAATATTTGGCCCGGTAATCGATATTGATTATTTTTTACAATATCGATATTTTCTTTAAAAAATATATCATATGCCTTTCTCCAAAAAATTGTTTTAAATTCAATATTTTTTAATTTAATTAATAATTTGATAAAGATTTTAATTTTCAAAATATTTAATATTCTGTGCATAACTTTCATTAAAACGATAGTTTATTTTTTTTTTTTTTGGCAAACATTTAATTGGGATTATTATATTTTAAATTTGAATATAAATTATTATCATTTATTTATTTATTTTTTTTTACAGTTTTCACAACCACTCACCGGGCGAGCCTATTTCAAGGAGGGGGTGTTCATCGTCTCAGAAGCTCCACTAGCAAATTAAGCAGATAGCAAAATACTCCCATGCACTATGATGTCATGAGCAATTGTTAAGACTTTTCAGATATTAATACGAAAGAAGCATTATATTGCTAATGGAATCATCGGAATACTTCACTCTTCAAGGAATGTGTAAGAATTAACCTCAACAATGAAACTTTATTAAGTATATAGGAAGATGGAGATGTCATTTAAAGAATTGTGAACAAGAAATACGCTTGCGAAAGGACGCTATGATTTTGTAAATGTGGTTGGTAATGATATGAATATCATATTTCATATTTTGTTGTTCATTAATGATCGCTTTGACTTCTGAAACCTTAGAGATAAAATACCAATTTCAATAAAAATAATCGATTTTATCTCTTCAATTTATTGAACATAATACCAAAATTAATACACTATGATAATACAAAATTCGATATATAAAATATGATATTATAAAAATAATCATATCGATTACGCCAATTCAAGAAGCTATATATTATATATATATATATTATATTATATATATATTTATTATAATATATATATATATATATCTAATAATATATATCTAATATATATAATTATACTTATATATATTATATATTATAATATAGTATATATATATATATATAATATATTATATATATATATTATTTATATATATAACAATATATATAATATATATATCTATATATTATTATATATATTATATAATATATATATATATATATATATATTATTATATATATAATAATATATACTCGTATATATTCTATATATCTATATAATATTATTATAATTATATATATATATATATATATATATATTATAATATATATATATATAATATATATATAATGTATTAATTATATTAATATATATATATTTTTTTATATATATTATATTAATTATATATATATAATATATTATAATATAATATCTATTATATATATAATTATTGTTATTATATGTTACTATATATATATATATATATATTATTAATATTAATATATTATATATATATTACTATATACTATATATATATATATATATATATATATACTATATATATATATATATTACATTCATTGATTAGTTACTTATATTCATTCAGTTTTATATTACTTTTTTAAGTGATATTGATTATCAATGATGTTCTCCTTTTACACTATTTTTTAAACATTATTATTAATTAACTGGTCAACAGTGAAATTTTTCGATTCAAAATGTTATTCTAATATTTAATATGGAAGAAAACTGAATGATTTGAAACTTTCGAATTAGCTCGTCGTTTCACAATATTGCCACCTATGAAATTTTGGCGGTTGGTTTGAATAATTTCTGTGACTGAATCATATTGGTATTTATATTAGGATAGAAGCACAATATATGTTATGATTAATTGGTAGTTACTTAAGAAGAATTTATGTAGTATGAATACATATATTACCTTTTAATCACATGTAAATGTAACCATTCGGTATTTGTGAGGACTGGCAACGTTCGCAATGTACAGACAGAATTGGGACTACAGTTAAATATATCGTATAATATACTAGTATATTATAATATATATAATAATATATATATTACATTATTAATTTATATATAATATATATAATATATATATATATAGTATATATATATATTCTATATATATACACGAAAATTGCCTTGATGTTATTGGAAATTAGACTGTACGGCTTACCAGATTTTTTAAATTGGTTGTTGTATCTTTAAATAAGCTTTTAAGAGCTATTTTTCTAATAAAATTCTACACTTGCTTCTCATTATCCACTATTTTTAATTATTTTTTAATTATATAAAATAAATATCACTTAAGTAATGTAATAAAGAAATTTTATTTAATAACCAAACATTTTAAAAATGAAAGGATTTCAAACTAAAAACTGTTGTTGCCATGTTTTACCTGTAGAGACATTTTCGAATATATATTATAATATATTATTATATATACGATATATATATATATATATATATTTTATTATTATACTATACTATATAATATATATATTACTATATATATAGAGAGATAGAGGAAGAGAGAGAAGAGGGAGAGAGATATCAATTCTTTTTTCAATTTATTCGTGCGATTCACTGGTGAGCGAAAATTCTAAACCGTGAAAATTTTTCGTATTTTTTCGCCGTAACAGCAAGGTTATGGCGCTATGGCCTAGTCCTATAATATTATTATATGAAATTTGAAGATCTATGTACGCCCATAGCTTGGAATTTTACTCTAGAACAGAGTAGAAGGGACTTCCAAATGATTTAATTATTATAATTGTTTATTAAAGTAGTAGCTTTTCTTTAAATTTAATTTAATATCGTTCTTTTCTACTTCAATAACATTGTAAAAATGTATTTTAACTTTCCATTTATATTATTTTTTATAAAAAGATTCAAAAAATATTTGGTGGAGTACGCTACCTGCCTATATGTATCGCCTGATATATCTATATTATATATATATATAATTTATATATATATATAATATATATATATATATATATTATATATTATAATATTATATATTTATTTATATATATATTATCTATATAAATATCTGTATATAGATATATATATATATATACTATCTATATAATATTATACTATATATATATATAATATATATTATAATATATATATACGTAGATGGAACGTCTGAGGTTCCGTATTTCTCAAGAGATCGGTTATGAATGTATATTATGAAACTCTTGTATATATTCTATTGAGTGTAACTGTTTTCGACGAGTTTTTTAACTCGCTTAGGTTTCATCTAAGGGGTAAGCTGAACCCGAGAGTGGAGGCGAAAGCATTTCGCTTCGCCTTTTGACGCTTCATTCCAAACGAAGATTAGGCCTAGCGTGAGATCGACCTGCGAGCAGGTGGTATTAGTAAGATTCTGTTTAATTATTATTATTATTATTTATTATTATATTATTATTATTATTATATTATTATTATTATCATCATTATTATTATTATTATTATTATTATTATTATTATTATATTATTATTATCTTATTATTATTATTATTATTATTATTATTATTATTATTATATTATATATTATTATTATATTATTATTATTATTATTATTATTAATATTATTATTTTATCATTAATTAATTATTAATATTATATTATTTATTTTTTATTATATTTCGTATTATTATTATGTAAATTTATTATTTTATGATTATTATATTTTATTCTTATATTATTATAGTATTATTTTTATTATACTTCGAAGATCGAATCCCGAAGGGGAATCGATTCTGAGCGAAACGATTCCTGTAGGGATTCGTGTTTAGCATTCGATCGACTCCGATGACTCGCTCCGCTCCGACTTGCGACTTCCGATCCGACTCGACTCCGCTCCCGGTCGCTCCGATCTGACTCTATATATATATATTATATATAGATAATATATTATATATATAGTATATACTAAATATTATATATATTATATATATATATATATATATTATATTATATTAATATATATATATATATGTTTGTGTGTGTGTTGAAATAAAAGTAGGCACCCCATGGGGGATGCTGACGCCCACCAAACCACCGGCTCCGGCTCAGCCTATGTCTCCGTATATTCATAAAGTGGTTAGAGTTATCACATCGGGTTAAAATTTGGAGGGGGTTAGGTTGGTGACATAACCTCGTCGATACAGAAGTTCGGTGCCGTAGGCCCCCGAAGGGGTCCCCTCTAAAAAAAATGAAACATTGTTCGTAGAGCTGAAATTTGGTGAGAATGGAATTTCAGAGTGAAGGTTGTGCTAGAAAGAGTTGTTTCGAAATCTGAGGAGTAGTGGCATCGGCACAGGTGTGGAGCCCATGCGGTGCCCAGTTTAAAAAAATTCCTATAACCAACAATATTGATGTCTTATAAATTGTTATCGAACAAATAGATCTCGATTATGATGTTTTAAGTCCGTATAGGGTGTCCTGGCCCCCCCCACAGGGGTCCCCATCTGAAAAAAAACACGAGTGCAACAGAAGGCGGAAGGAGGAAGAAGAAGCAGGAAAGGAGTGATAAGGAAGGGAAACGAGTGGGATGAAAGAGTCTGACTAGAGGAGTAGAAGTTGACAGTGGCATCTCGGTGCTGGCTCGGTGCGTGCGGTGGCGAGTTGTAAATATTTTGTGTAATGATACAATTTTCTGTCTTTATATATGTTATTGAACCCTTAGATCTCGAATATGATGGTTTCAAAGTCGTAAAGGGTGTCTAGGAATCCCCAGTGTGGGTAGGGTCCCTAAAATTAAAGATGCATAAGAGATGGAGAAAGGAAGTTGGATGGAAGCTTAAGAAAGAAGAGTGGAGAGGGTCTAAGTAAGAGACCGGAGATTGACACTTTGTACCTTTGTGGCTCGGTGCTGGCCCACGGTGCAGTGTGAATTAATAATAATCGTCTAGTCCATATTAGTTATAAAAATTTATGTTTATAAGGAGGTAGAACTCGAATATGAGGGTTGTAAGCCTTTGTAAATCAATAAATAAATAATATAATAAATAATAATAACATGTAAATATATAAAGGAAATAAACAAATAAAAAAATAAATAAGTAAATAAGTAATAATAAATAGATTTAATAAATAAATAAATAAATTAAAAAGAATTAAATTTAAAATTTTTTTTAAAACTTAATTTTTTTTATTCTTTTATATTGATAACTTGAAAGAATTGAGTTTTTTACATACCAAAGACGGTAAATCAGTAGAATCAAAGCTACCGCTCCCCTCCTGCCTCCAAACCTTAAAAGTGGCGGCTGTTAATCCATGACCTATGTAAGCCATTTGACTTCAAGTCATATTTTGGGTGTCATTTTAGTTTAATACTACATAGAAAAATACGTTCTTTTATACTGAGCAAACGAATATATGTAATGCGACAGTTTCACATCATATGCTACACGTCATAATTCTGAACCTAGAATATAATGTTATAATATCAATATACACGCTTTAGCACGATAAACTGCTAACATTAACAGTTCATACTTAACAACGTAAGTAATACATTCGCGCGAAAGAACTAACAATCCCTTATTAACTATAAAGCATATTTTTAGATTAACAATGAGTTAACCATAATTTAGCAAACCACTGTCTAATTTCATACTGATCAAGATATAATGCTAAAGTACAAAGTCCAATCAATAAAGCAAAATAGCATAAATGAATACGAATGTGATGTCAACGCACTACATACTTATGCATGATATAAACGTTAAACACAAAAAGTTCACAATAAGACAGTAAGTAAATACATAGCATACAAAACGGCCACTATTTCACACTTTCTATATATATCTCTACATATCGATGTTATTTACATTACAATAGTAACTTTTAACAAAAACTTTATCATAACGTAAGCGTAATTATCATACTGATCAATGGATATATGCTAATGCGACAAAGTTTCACACAT